>CAUYUJ010014912.1:331933-354433 GCA_963575745.1 Prorocentrum cordatum
CTCCTCCTCCTCCTCCTGCTGGCGCTGCGGGCCGCTCGCGGTATGTCTAACCTCCTGCTGCTGCTTATCCTCCTCATCCTCCTCCTTCTCCTCCTGTTGCCTGCCACTGGAGGAGCACAACTACTGGTCCGACGACGCCTTTTTCTCCTACGAGGCGGAGGTGGGCGCCGCCCGCCGCCGAGCGGCGGGCCCCGCGCCGCCGGCCCGGCGGCACCCCGCGGTGGAGGCCGCGGCGCTGGTGGCGGCCGTGGCCGCGGCAACCGCGCCACACTTGGTGGCCACTGCTCGCCAAGCCACCCCAGCCCTCCTCGCGCTGTGACAAGTCGCGACGGGAGGTTTTTCGTTGTTTTCGGACTCGGGAAGCAAAACAGGTCCTGGGGAAGGGGTCCAGAACTTTGGGGGTCGGCGCTGCGAAAAAATCACGACGTCGGGGGTCGCGGACCCCAGAAAAAAGAAAGGCACCTATACCGCTACCCCTTCGGCCGTTTTCCCTCATTCTGGGCCTTCTGGGAGGCCCTCGTCGCCACCGCTGGAGTCGCCTCGAAATCTTGGCCAGAGCGCACCCTGGGAGAGGTCCAGGGGGTAGCGGTGTCAGAATGGTTTCCCTACGAGGGTCCTAACCCGAAGGCCCCAGTTGATCGCAGAAGACGTCCCCGAACGCATCCTGTGCACGAGCGCGGCGTCCCCTCCGCCCATGGCACGACGGGCCATGCGCACCCCTCGCGTCCCGCGGGGCCACGCCGAGCGGGCAAACGCGCTGCCCTCGTCCAGCACAGCGGCACCGAGCAAGAGGTCGGCGGCGTGGCCTGCGCACTCCCCCGAGGGTCCCAGGACCTCCCCCCGCCTTCGCCCTTCCCGGCCCGCAGGCCCCTCCCGCACGTGAGGGTCTGCCCCCCCCTCCCCGCCCGTGAGGGTGCGCCCGCCCGGAGGAGGAGCCGCTCCTCGTCGAGCCGCCCGGCGGGCTCGGTGGCTCAGAGGTGGGGTCCGGAGGCACGGGGTCCTGAGGACGAGGTGCCTGAGACAACGCAAATCCACCCTGGGATCCGTTTCTTGTCCTCAGGACCCCATCCCTCGGGACCCCACCTCTGAGCCGCCCGTCGGGGCAGCTAAGAGGTGGCCAGGCAGTCGACCTCTCAAGACCGCTGCTTAGCTCGACGATCCTCAGGGCGTGTGTTGGCCCAATGCCTGGTCGCCCCGTTGGGCCACACCCGCAGATCAAACTTCGCCTGCGTCGTCTGGAAGGGCCCCAGTGGACAAGCACGCGTTGGCGCCAACACACGTTGTGGGGATCATCGATGAGCAGCGGGGTAGCCCCCCGGGAGGTGCGGCCCTCGGTCGGGCCGGACGAAAAGGGGGGATTGGGAAAGGGGGCTTTACGAAGTTTGCTGCTTGCAGCTGGTTTCGGCCTCACCGAGGGGCCCAATCCTCGATACATACATAGCCGCCTCCGGCGCAGGGAGGCGCTGGGAAAATCAGCCACGTGAGCTGATTCTCGAACCCCCCCCTTTGCTATCCCCCCCTTTCGCTCGACCCGACCCTGGCCCGCGCCAGCCCTGCTTCGGCGAGCCGCCCGTCGGGGCCCGCCCGCCGCGCTGCCCCGCCCGGCGTGAGGTCCGCCCGTCCGCTCGCAGGAGGGCCCGCCCGCTCGCCTCGGCCTGGGGATCCCAGGGAGGCAGCAGTGAGCACAGTCAACCCGCACAGTCAGGATGGGCCACTGCTCCAGTCCAGGCCTCCCAGGTGGGGTCGGAGCAGATGGGGCCGGAGGATAGCGCCGCATCGCAGCTGCATCGACGATGCGGCTCGATGCGGAGCCCGATTTGCTTCACGCCGGCGTCGCCGATGTATCGCCCACGGCGCCGATGCATCGCCAGACGTCGCCGATGCATCGCCGATACATCGCCGATGCATCGCCGATGCATCGGTGCGGCGCCATCTTCCGACCCCATCTACGAGGCCTCTATACAAGGGCACCCTTGCATCATTGCCCCCTCGGCTCATCCTCAGCGACCTTCGCTGGCCAACCTCGCTCGAAAAACGTGAATGTGGCCCTGCCCATCCTTCCTGCGCATCCTTATGATACGGGTAGACTGTGGGCACAGATTCAAAAATTGCAGGGTTCCGCTGTGCTTTCTCGGTGCCCCAGAGCGTAATCCCACTGGAGGTCGGCCGACCCCGCGGCGACTCCAGGTTGGGTTGAGGTGGCTTGGTGGGCAGTCAGGTGGGGGATGGCGACTGCGATATCCCTTGAGCTTGGCATCGCTCGGACGCCTGCACTCCATCTCGGCGCGGACTATCGAGGAGTCTCCAGGGTCCTCCTCCTCCTCCTGCTGCTGCTGCTGCTGCTGCTCATCTTCCTCCTCCTTCTCCTCCTCCACCTCCTCCTCCTTCTCCTCCTCCTCCTCGTCCTCCTACTCCTCACCTCCTCCTCCTCCTCCTCCTCCTCCTCCTCCACCTCCTCCTCCTCCTCCTCCTCCTCCTCCTCCTCCTCCTCCTCATCCCCTTCCTCCTCTCTGGCGAAACATAGCGCGCGAAGCCGAAATGCGCACGGGGAATGGCCGTCCGAGCGATGGCAAGTTGGTGGGCGCAGAGCGGTACAAATCAAACTTTTCGGCCATCGGGGGCACACCTGTCCCAGGCCGGCCGGGGGAAGTTTGTACCCTAACGGTGGCAGGGGGAGGCAGAAATTTCTTAGTCGCCTTGGGACAGGCGCCCCCGAGGGCGGAACAGTTTATGTCATGCCGTTCTTCGCCCGCTGAAATCCCGGAGGGTCGAGGTCTTCGGGTGTCCTCGCCAGCTCTCGGCGATCTGCCAGCCCCGGGATGCTTTCCAGCGCGCCCGCGCCTCGCCCCTGGAGCGTTCTCGAGGGGTGCCCGACGGGTCCCGAAGGGCCGCCGGAGAGCCGAGCTCCGACCCTGAAACTGAGACGCGAGCAGCGGCTCGAGCAGTACAGTGGGGACCCGTGCCAAGAAACACCCTGCTCGCCTCCGGGGTGCCCTGGGTTTTTTCTTTGGTTTTCGATGGTTCTGCTGTGGAAAGCGCGGCGTTCCCGCACCAAGAACCAATGGACGTCCTGGGGGGTTCTCAGGGTTGGGTTTCTCTCGTGGAAGGTCTCTTGTGGACTGGCCTCCACTGCATGACCCGAAAACTGAGACGAGCAGCGGCGCAGGCAGAAGTTGTCGGAGGTCCGCGTGG
The DNA here is from genome assembly GCA_963575745.1 of Prorocentrum cordatum. NCBI lineage: Eukaryota > Dinophyceae > Prorocentrales > Prorocentraceae > Prorocentrum > Prorocentrum cordatum. The sequence continues at coordinate 335,126 of CAUYUJ010014912.1, forward strand.
GGCGTGCCGCCCCCTGGCGCGCGGAGCGCGTCAGGGGCAGCGCTAGAGGCGGCGCCGGGAGGGGCCCAGCGCCCGCCCTCGAGGATTTGCGGGCCCCCCAGAAGTTCTGCCTGTGCCGCTGCCGGCTCCTCTGACATCGGCTACGTCGAGTGGTGGTGCCACAGCAAGCCGCACTGCGCGGGGCACCTGCTCCACTTCGACCAGGCCGACGACGGCCAGGTGCCAGCCGTGTCGACGGTCCTGTACCTCCAGAAGAAGAAAAAGCGCCATAAGCATAAACCGTTGGCGCTCCGCGCGGATCTCTTGGATCTGCGCTGGACTCCCCTCCCTGGCGCGCGGAGCGCGCCAGGGGCGGCGCCCGAGGCGCCGCCAGGGGGGGGGGCCCATCGCGGATCCAAGAAACCCGCGTGGAGCGCCAAAAGGTTATGTGTGTGGCGTTTTCTCTTCTTTTAACCTCTCCGACGAGGGCGTCGGCGGTCCGACGGTCCTGGCGGAGCAAGGCATGGACGACGGCGGGCGGGCCGCGGGGCGCGGCTGGCTCTGCAGGCCGAAGCTGAACCGCCTGCTGCTCTTCGACGGCCGCCTGCTGCACGGCGTTGCGCCCGCGCCTGGGGGTCCCGCGCGGCCCGGGCAGAGGTGCCTCGTCCTCCTCGACTCCTCCTCCTCTTGCTCCTGCTATTCCTCCTCCTCCTCCTCCTCCTCCTCCTCACTCCCTCCTGCTCCTGCTCCTCTCCTCCTCCTTGGACGGCAACCAGCTATCCTCCCTGACCTACCTCTTCCTCCTCCTCCTCCTCCTCCTCCTCCTCCTCCTCCTCCTCACCCTCAACTATTTTTCCTTATGAAGAATTTCTCCCTGTCGCACCCCGAGGCCAGTTTTTAGGGTGGGCCGGGCGGTCCGCCTGAGATTTCCGCACCATTCATGACCAAGTGACAACAGTTTCACAGATGGAGGGCGGGTCGTTTTCAAAATGTGGCTCGCATGAGCGCTGCGCACATTCTTTAAAACATTGCAAGAGCTTCACGGATTGAGGGCGGGTCGTTTTCAATTTGTGATTCTCGCTTTAGCGCCGCGCACCTTCGTTTTGAAAATTTGCCAGACCTGCACGGAGTGAAGGCGGGTCGTGTTCAAAGTGTGGGTCTCACCTTAACGCCGCGCACATTCGTTTTGAAAATTTGCCAGACCTTCACGGAGTGAGGGCGGCCCCTTTCAAGATGTAGTCATCGCCATAGCGCCGCGCATATTCGTTTAAAACACATGCAAGAGTTTCACGGATTGCGGGTGGTTCCTTTTTCAAAATGTGGTTCTCGTTTCAGCGCCGCGCACATTCTATTTTCAAAATTGCCAAAGTTTTACGGATTCCCTTGATCAGCGTACCAGAAATGGTGGGTGTGTTGGAAGGGTGCAGGATTATGAAGGCGCAACAATTACGTTGATTCGCGGTGTTGACATTCCAAGAACGGCGTTTCGGCACGATTCTGGATCGTCAAGACGCAACGGTAAAGTGGAGGCGTGACGTTGGAATCCCGAGAACGATGTTTTGGCATGCATCAGGGTTTTCCAACGGTTGTCTTCCAACGAGGCAGTTCCCTCAGTGGAAATGAAGCCTTGCAGGGGCCTATGAAGAGGGAGCTTGGAGGGAGGGTTTATTCCGAAATCGTTGATGACTCTTGGGCTTACACTGGTCCTCCTCCTCATCAGCATCATCCTCCTCCTCCTTGCTCCTGCTCCTGCTGCTCCTCCTTCTCCTCCTCCTCCTCCTCCTGGTCCTCCTCCTCCTCATTGCTCCTGCTGCTGCTCCTCCTCCTCCTCCTCCTCCTCCTCCTTCTGGTCCTCCTTTTCCTCCTCATCCTCATCCCTCCCTCCCTCCCTCCCTCCCTCCCTCCCTCCCTCCCCCCTCCTCCCTCATCCCTCCTCCTCCGCCCACTACCAATACCAATACCACTATCACTACACCCCCTGCCATACGTAGGCAGGACGGGGGAGAAGGGAGGATGTAGAGGTCCTCCTCCTCCTCCTCTCCTCCTCCGCCTCCTCTCCTCCTCCTCCTCCTCCTCCTCCACATCATCATCATCATCATCATCATCATCATCATCATCATCATCATCATCAGAAGGCCGCCGCGCGCTCAGGCCATTGATGGAGCAGCGGCCTCCAGTCACCGCCCCCTCGCTCTGCCCGAAAGGCAGGGGGCCTCTTGACGATACCCCGCACACCGCCATGCCGCCATGGACGTGCTCCGGAGCGCGGGCGCCGCGCACCTGCTGAGCACAGGACTCGCTCGCTGACATCAGGAACATGGACGAGCGCATGGCCCAAGCACCTGACCACCAGCCAGACGGCGACGCCGATGCCGAAGCATTACGACACGCTGACCATGAACTACTGGACGCTGAGCTTCAACAACAACAACCTCACGAATACAGAGGGCCAGCACAGGCAGGATCACACCACGCGGCCCATGAATTGCCACCAGTGGAACAATTGCACGCCGAACGTGACTTGCCACACTGCGAAAGACTACTGGACGCTGAGCATCTATCCCAACATCATCACGAACATACAGGGCCAGCACACGCAGGATTACGACACGCGGACCCTGAACGACTGGACGCTGAACGTCAATTTCAACATCTTCACGAACACAGAGGGCCAGTACGTGCGGGACTGGACGCTGAGCTACATCTCCACGAACACAGAGGCCCAGCACATGAAGGATTACGACACGCTGACCCCGAACTACTGGACGCTGGACCACTACCTACACACCCAGCTCGCGAAGGACTAATGGACGCTGAGCATCAACTCCAATTTTTTTACGGACATAGAGGGCCAGCACATGCAGGAGTACGACACGCTGACCCTGGACGACTGGACGATGAACTTCAATCTCAACGTCTTCACAAACACAGAGGGCCAGTACGTGCAGGACTACACCACGCTGCACCTGAACCGCCATCAGTGGAACAACTGCACGCTGAACTTGAATTGCCACCTGGATTTAAAGGTCGAAATGAACGAAACCCTGGTAACGAACGCCCTGATCATCAATTTCCAGTCCGACGACCCACCTACTTCTCCTCAAGGCCCATCCAACTCACCATCATGCTCCTCACCCTACAGCACCCGCGCACTGGTGTTCAAAGGGCAGGAATGAGACATGACGTTGCATATTATCAATACGCGGACCCGCCCGCTGAGCGAGTCTATCAACCCAGTCGACGGAAGCTCGAGATTGATCACGACATCAGCCCCACCATCATCCAGACCTTCGACATCGGAAAAAAGGAAGAAGCCCCACTGGCAACGTGATTCAGGACATTCATGCATGCGTACGTTTATCTTACTGTTTCGACCATTTATGGCGATTGTATCTGAGGATAGGACTCATACAGAATGGAACTCAATACGCACAGAACATCGGTAAGCAGGACACCCTGGCCTCACTGCGCATTTACGGGGCCACGAAGAAGGCTGAACGGAACATCAAGATCAGGCAGTTAGACATTTACGACGAGCATGGCAAGCAGGTAGACGCCATCACGCAGGAGCACGAAGGCTACGAGCACATCACGGACTCCCTCAGGAAAAGCGGCCCCCCAGAGGACAAGAAATGCCTGCAGGGGATAGGGTCGCCAGCTCCGTCCCGCGCGCTGACGGCCCTAGAAGGACTGTACAAGTGCGACGCGGGCGGCTCCATGAAGGGTGCCATCGAGGACATCGAGGCGGAGACGGAGATTAGCAAGGAAAATATCCTCGACGCCATTAACTTCGCGCGCCTGGAAAAGTGCTACGACCACGCCAAGACGAAGCTGGTGATCGGCGCGCTAGGCGCGCCCATGTGGGAGGGCCGAATCCTGATCAGCCGCGCCCTCGAGGCCGAGGGCCAGGCGGTCCACCACCGAGACGTGGGCCCAGTGGGCTGGCTCGAGGAGGAGGCTAGAGACGCTCGAGCAGTGAACCCGTTTTTTTTCTAGAGCGAGCCTGCAGGCCACAATGCAGGACATAGCGGAGAGGAGGCGTTTCAACGCCGCGTCAATTTCGTTCGAGGCAAAGACCTCCGTGCCAGCAGCGGCACGGTCACGGCCACATACCCTCCCTCCTCCGTCGTGCCTCCCCCCCCTGCCGCGTCAGCACATCCAGAGGAGCTGTGCGAGGTGGAGGCCCCACCTGAGCATGATACAACCGCCGAAGAAGAAGCGGCCGAATATCTCAGCTAGCATTTCGACGCTGCTTGGCACGCGCTGCGCAGGAGGCCCCTCCGAGCAGCACCCTGGCAGTCTGGCCCAAGCGGGGCAACACGAGACAGTCGGCTCTCTGCGACGGATCACTTTAAATCAGGTTTCATTGCACACCATATCCTGATATCAGATGTCCTGACGTCGAGGAAAAATCGTCATCATCATCATCAGCAGCAGCAGCATCAGCATCAGCATCATCATCATCCCCCTCCTCCCTCACTCCCTCCCTCCTTCACTCCCTCCCCTACATATGGTAGTGGTGGTGGGAAGTCGGCCCATCAAGAGGTGCACGCTGATGGTCGCCTTGTGCCGTCGGCGTCCGCCAGTTGGCCACCGCTGCGGCTCCCAGGGGCAACGACAAGAGCCGGGCATCGCTCGGGCGTGAGCTTTCTTGTCTGTTCTCGGCGAGGACCATCGAGGAACAGTATCCTGAAGGCAATACTGCGAGACTAAAGCACGCGCGAAACCGAGGCATGCACGGGGAACGGACGTTCGAGCGATGGCAAGCGAGAGGGATAGGCTCAGAGGGCAACGCTTCGGCCCCCCGACGCCCATCCGCCGCCGACAGGGCAGGACACTCCGCCCAGGAACGCACGGTCTCGCTATCGGGGGCCTCTCGCCGATCTGCCGGCGACGCACCGCCGATCATAGGTCATTGTATACCCCTTCCTGGGCCAGTCCCAGCTTTCGGTCCCCCTCAGTGTGGACAGCGCACAACCCACCCCCACCCCCAGCCAGAACTCCCACTTCCGACCTGGTGATCCAGGGGTCTTGGCCAGCGGGGGTCCTGGCTGGGGGTGGGGGTGGGTTGTGCTGTCCTCGCTCAGGCTCACGCGTGCCGCCGCCTTCCGCAAGCGGCAGTCTGCGGTGGCCGCTGGAGGAGACCACCGAGCCGCCCATGGACGCCGCAGCGCTGCAGCGCCGCGCGGCGGCACTGGCGGCGGCGGCGCTGGCGCCCGAGGAGGTGGCGGTGTGGCAGCCCTGCGGCGAGGGCGATCCCCGCGCGTGGGGCGGAGGCTCCCCAGGCCTCCAGACGTGGCCCGAGCAGGTGGGGTCGGAGGATCGGGCCGCAGCGAGGATGCATCGGCGGTGCTACTCGATGTGAAGCCTGATTTTCTCCACGACCCTGGCGCCGATTCATCGGCGAGGCATCGCCGATGCACTAGCGATGCCGCGCGATCCTCCGACCCCATCTATATTCAGACCCCACCCAGGGGGCCTCCAGGCTCAGAGGAGGGAGCGGCACCGATACCGCTACCCGAGCCTCATGTTTGGCCTTCCGGCAGGCCCTCATCGGCGCGGCTGGGTTCGCCTCAGAATTCTGGCCAGCATGCACCTGGGAAGTAGCGGTAGCGGTACTTCCTCGTTCTTTTTGAGCCGGGTGGGTGGCAGCGAGGGGCGATTTAAAATTGAGAGTGCGGAAGGGGCCCAGAAGGGGCCCGTGCGGGCTCCGAAAGGGGCCCCAAAGGGCCCTTCGTTGGGGGAGCTCTGCTTCACCGCCCATTTGGGTCACCCTCTCGTGGCCACCCGCCCGACCCGAGGCTCGGGCCTCCCGGCGCCAGGAGGCGCTGGGAAAGTCAGCTATACGTGAGCTGATTCTCCACCCTATACCCTCTGCTATCCCCCCCCCCTTCTCTCCCCCCGAGAGGCGGCGACGTCGTCTCTCCGGCCGAGTGCTTCCAGGGGATCACGCCTTGGCGCCCGCTGCCAGACCGCCTGCTACGGGGCGACAGGTTCGAGTGAGGCGCGCGCTGTGGCCGCGGGCGGGGCGGGGGCACGGCACGGGCGGCGGCGCGGGGCCTCGAAAGGTGGGGTGCCGCGAGGGCCCTTCTGGTCGCGGAGGAGGAGGAGGAGGAGGAGGAGGAGGAGGTGGAGGAGGAGGAGGAGGAGGGAGGAGGTCTCCCCCCCTGGCGAGGGCTCCGTTTCCCGCAGGAGCCCTCGCCAGGGGGGGAACGGGTCTTGGGGGACACAGATCTTGAGATGTGTCGTGGTTTTCGGGGCCTCGGGGCCCTCCCACGGGCCTCGGGATTGTCAGGGAAACGATGTAGGATGAAGAAGTTTGGTCCTGGATGGAGGAAAGAACCAGGGTCCAGGACCCGTTTCCCGCAGGACCCATCTCTCCCATGCTAGAAGAGAGAGCCCGTTCTGTTGAATTTGCGCTGTCTGCTGCAAAACCCGCACGGGCGAGGAGCGGAGCATAAATTGTTCCGCCGTCACCAGCATTGCGGCCGCTCCAGATTGTCGTATTCTCCTCCTCCTCCTCCTTCTCCTCCTCCTTCTGCTCCTCCTTCTCCTCTTCCTTCTCCTCCTCCTACTCTTCCTCCTCCTCCTTTTATTCCTCCGCCTCCTCCTCCTCCTCCTCCTCCTCCTCCTCCTCCTCCTCCTCCTCCTCCTCCTCCTCCTCCTCCTCCTCCCCTCTCCCTCGCTCCCTCCCTCGGCTCGCCCTGACCCAGAAGCGGCCTTCAGCAGAGGCGTCGTTCGGAGCGGGCCCCCTGCACAGGCTGCCCTGTCGTCCAGTGCGTCGGGTGCTGCGGCGAGGAGTCGAATTCCTGTAGCCATAGCCGCCACCGTGCATGTCCCTGGGCCTCTTTAAGTGTAATAAAAAATGTCCCTGGGCCTCTCAGATGTGGTCGGAGCAGACGGGGTCGGAGGATCGCGCCGCACCGCCGATGCATCGCCGATGCGGCTCGATGTGGAGCCTGTGTTTCCCCACGCCGACGTCGCCGATGAATCGCCGACGTCGCCAGTGCATCGCTGATGTATCCTCGATACATCGGCGATGCATGAGCGATACGGCGCGACCCTTCGACCCCATCTTCTCGGACCCCATCTAGGAGGCCTCTACACATGTCGTAGATTGGTGAAGCTTCTGTCAGTGGTATCTGCCGAAGTTGCACACCCTGGCATTGGAGATGAATGCCCGTGCCGTCCATACCAGTACAAGCAGCCAAGATGATCATGGGACTCTGTCGTCACGCCTAGCTGCTTTTCAAAATGTGGCACGACAAACCGTGGCCAGTTGAATATGCTTGCCAGTGCTCACTGGGTCGCATGGAGCAGACTCATGAAACAATACACGGGACTTTGCGGATGCTGTCTTGGGCAATGTTGCAGACCCGTGGCGGTTGCGTGAGGGCATGGATCTTATTATTATCATTCCCGCGCATCTTTCTGCACCCCATTTCACACGGAGGGGTTGCTGGTGAGCGGAAGTTGCGTCAAAGAGTGGATTATTTGATGCAGGAAGTTCGGTCCATTTTACAACAATCGGGCGCGAGGCGTTGCGGCATGATAAAAAGGCCGATCAGCACAAAGAAAGGCCGACACGTTGCATAAGCGAGAAAGAGAAGATCAATGAAGCGATATGTTTTGACCAAGCATGCAGCCAGAGTTCGCACTAATCTCTACAGGGATATCTCCAGGTATGAGCTAACGCACCCAGCCTTGCGACCAGTGCACCCAGCCGAACCTTTTCCCAGCCGACCTCGCCGATATTGTGCCGGCCTCGGAATTACAACTGGGCAGCATTATCTTCGCAACAATTCTACAACAAGCCAAGCAGGGGCTCAGTGAAGGGCCGTAGGGGGGGGGGGCGATACGAATATTTCAAACAGTGCCTCGAGGATGACGTGGTCAAAAGGTCGACCTTGTTTGTGCCAGACCAGCCGTTGATGCCAAAGCTGTGCGGTTTCGTTATAGTCCAGAGACAAATGGAATTGCTTTACCAATATCTTCTGAACGGACCACTGGAACAAAAAAACTCCACCAGAGATGCCCCGTCTCCGCATATTCGGCTTCAGTACGACCGTCAATGGAAAATGAAGCGAACCGTCCCGAATGGGTCCTGGAATCGATGTTTTCGCCCATCGTTGCGTGTTCCTACTAAGCACCGAACGCGAGGTGTTCAGGGCACAGATATTCGAACAATTTGCCTGCACAATTCTTGACGCTTCGCGTATCCCCACCACTTTACCCGTGACCGCCTGCCGCTGGCGCTTCCGCTTGCGGCCGTAAAAGAAAAAAAAAAAAAAAAAAAAATCCCCGCCAGTTCTGCAGTCTGAGTGGGCCGGCCGGCCTGCCCTGACCTTTGTCTCGCGGCCGCGACCGAAAAAGTATCCCCACCAGCGGTTTGGTTGCGCTTACTTGCTGGTCGCCACCTGGATTTCCAACGCCACCGGGTTTGGGAGTTTCCGTTTTGGCTCTCCTTATGAGTGTTGCCCGCTCGCTAGCTTCGCTTGCCTTTCTTTTGCCTAGTCGCGGCCCGACTAATGTTCGGAGGGCTTTCGACCCGCCTCGCGAGCCTGTTGACCAAAAAGTATCCCCACCAGCCCATCCAGAACAGATCAGCAGGGGACTCGGTGAATCTGGGGCAGCAGGACGCATGCAGTTGCGCAACCGTATTCGGGAAAACGAGGATCACAAAGAGCTTCCTGCATTGAAGCTTAAGAAGGAAATCAGTGCAAAATACGATGGTGCTTCGATGAAGGATGCGGGTTGTTTCGTTTCACCCGTAATGCTTGTTGCACTGATTTGTATCTTTAACTCGCTTGCGTTTCGAAATTTGGAGCCATCTTGGGGCTCTTTTGAGGTTCTCTTGGGGCCCTCTTGGGGCTTTCCTGATGCTCTTTCTTGAAGCTCTCTCGAGGTCCTCTTTGAGCATTCTTGGAGCCCTCTTGGCGTGTTTTGGGGGCGTCTTGGAGCTCTCTTGGGGGGTCTGCGGGCCTTTTTTTGTGGCTCTTTTGGGATGCTTGATACAAAAGATGGGGCGTTCCAATTCCCATCGCCCCCTTGGAAGCTCAAACATGCCGTCTTGAGGCCTTTTTGCGCCGCTCTTGAAGCGCTATTGAGCGTTCTTCGGGCCGTATTGGCCCTCTTGGGCCCTTCGTGGGAATCTTGGGGCCATCTTGAGGCTTCAAGAGCCGATCGGATGCGAAAAAGCGAGAGGCAACAAACATTGATTTTCCCTGGCTTTTCGAGGATTTGGGCCTCTTGGGGAATTCCTCGGAGGGCTCGGATGGCACTTAAAATCCGTCTTGGGGTCGTCTTGAGGCCTTTTGGATGCGTGTCGAAGGCTATCTTGAGCCACCTATATCGGGCCATCTTGGAGGCTATTTCGTTTTCTCTGAAGGCCTTGTGGAGCCATCTTGGGCCGAAAAAGGCCCTAAGACAACTCGCGGTGGAGAGCCCGTCCCGACGCAAGGAGGGGGAGGGAAGGTAAAATTCCTGAGCAGGGAAAGGAAGCAGGTTGGAAAAGAACGCCCTAGACCACCGGCGCCCAGAGGGCCGGTGGGAGTACATGAAAATACACATATATCCGTAAACAATACAAAGTCCGATTGCAATTGGAGTGAGGGTTCAGTCTCGTTGTTTTAGGTTTGTTTCATTTTCGCGGTGGTTGGTTGTTCATGGGTGGTTGTCTTGTTTTTGTTGTTGGTTGTTGTTTTTTTGTTTATGTTCGTTGTTTTGGTTGCTCTTTGTCTGTTCTTTTTTTTCTGCGTTTGTGTCTGTCGTTTGTTTTCGTTTGTGCTTACCCTCTGTACGATGTTTTTTGTTTGCGTCGTCGCCTTCGCGCATTTTGTTCAGCGGTTTCATCGCCACGTTTTCCGCGGCGTTCCTAAATGTTTCTTGGCCTTCTTACCGACAGCGTAAAAGCGGCACGGTTTGGATGATTTCGCGGGTGAATGTCCATGTTTCCGATGCCCTATTTTGATGTGTTGGCGATTTGCGTGCGCCAGTACGTAATGGCCGTAGCCCTGTTGGTTCGGTTCAAGCATCAACCAGTTTAGTACGATTTCTTTTTTTTTTTCCACCTGAAATCGCACATTGTATTCGCAATTCGTTTACGAAACACGCCCCCCCCCCCAAAAAAAAAAACATTAGCCTTAGCTGTTACGGGACACCGCATGGAGGCACGGATCAATTTTCAGTAAATGGACGGCATCGAATTGAGGCGGGTATCCACATGCGTTCTCTCGAATTGAATTTGAATCCATTGATGACGACATTTTCGCGGAATTCGATTTTCATATCCTGACGCACCAGTTACAATGGGAATGGTGAATGGGAAGAATGAGTAATATATTCCGGGAATGCCCGGCGGCGAATGATTACAAAAAAAATAAACCAAAAATTTGATCCCGATATGGGAAGAGCAGAATATTCGCATCACGAAAATCCATCAAAGACGACATCGAGACAATAAAATGATAAATGCAATCATAGTATACACGAACAGACATCGATTCGCGCCTAGAATTCAGGCAAAAATGAAATCAATCAAATTAAGTGGTTTATTGGAATATCTTCAGCAATTAAGACAAATACCATACCTACGTTTGTGATTGGAAGGTTACCACCAAAGAGTTCGCGCAGTAATGATGAGATCACGGAAATCAATGTATCACATTACACATGTTGTTTTGATATGCGGCTGGACTGGGAGACGCGGGCTTTGAACACGGGCTTCTATATTTGATCACGGGTTTCCATAATTGTTGGTGCGGGTTTTCATAATTATTGAGTCGGTGTTGGCACGGGATTCCATAATTGCCGACAGAAGATTCCGTAATAGACATCACGGTTTTCCATATTTGAAATACGGGTTTTATAATTAAACAATTCGGTCCCATATTTATTACGGACTGAATTTTTATTATTCCCTTTGTTCTTTATTTCTCTATCCTTTTTTTTTCTGAAAAAATGTGTTTTTTTGAAAAAGCATGTGTTTAATTTTGTTTTTCTTCTCTATCTCTCTCTTTCTCTGTCTCTCTATTTTTCCGTGAATCTCGCTTAGTTTGAAAGTTGTTAGCAAAGATTGCTTATAATGCCAAATGGTGGCATGAGCATATGATATGGAAGAGGAAAACATCAACGAGAAAAAGGATGATGATTCAAAAGAGAAAAAAAATTATCCTGGCGAAGGGCCCAACCATACGCAATTCCGAATGCCGCCGTTGTAAGTATCGTCGTTGGTGGAACACCCGATGGGGCCACGAAGCGTGTGAGAGGTGCGCCAAATGGAGGTGGAACTGCATGCGGACCCTGCCACTGGGGCCTTCGGTGGAGCACCCTGTGGGGCCGCGAAACGTGTGAGGGGTGCGCCGAAACGGAGGTGGAACTGCATGCGGACCCTGCCATTGGCGCACTCGGTGGAGCACCCTGTGGGACCGCGAAGCGTGTGAGGGGTGCGCCGAAATGGAGGTGGAACTGCATGCGGACCACTTGGGCCTTAGGCGGAGCTCTCTATGGGGCCACGAAACGTGTGAGGGGTGTGCGGAAATGGAGGTGGAACTGCATGCGGACCGTGCCATTTGGGCCTTAGGCGGGGCTCCCTATGACGCCACGAAACGTGTGAGGGGTGCACCGAAATGGAAGTGGAACTGCATGCGGACCCTGCCACTTAGGCCTTAGGCGGAGCTCCTTATGGGGCCACGAAACGTGTGAGGGGTGCGCCGAAATGGAGGTGGAACTTCATTGCGGAACCCTGCCAACTGGGGGCCTCAGGTGGAGCTCCGCACTATGGTGTGCCGACAAACGTGTAGGGGTGCGCCGAAATGGAGGTGGAACCGCAATGCGGGACCCTGACATTTGCGCCTTCGGTGGGAGACTCCCTCTGGGGCCCCTCGAACGTGTGGGGGTGCGCCGAAATGGAGGTGGAAACGCATGCTAACCCTGACTCTGGGGCTTCGGTGAGCTTCCCTCATGGGGCCACGAAACTGTGTGACTGGGTGCGCCGAAATGGAAGTGGAACTGCATGCGGACCCTGCCACTTGGGCCTTAGGCGGAGCTCTCTATGGGGCCACGAAACGTGTGAGGGGTGTGCCGAAATGGATGTGGAACTGCATGCGGACCGTGCCACTTGGGCCTTAGGCGGGGCCCCCTATGACGCCACGAAACGTGTGAGGGGTGCGCCGAAATGGAAGTGGAACTGCATGCGGACCCTGCCACTTAGGCCTTAGGCGGAGCTCCCTATGGGGCCACGAAACGTGTGAGGGTGCGCCGAAATGGAGGTGGAACTGTATGCGGACCCTGCCACTGGGGCCTTCGGTGGAGCTCCCTATGGGGCCACGAAACGTGTGAGGGGTGCGCCGAAATGGAGGTGGAACAGCATGCGGATCCTGACACGTGGGCCTTCGGTGGAGCTCCCTATGGGGCCACGAAACGTGTGAGGGGTGCGCCGAAATGGAGGTGGAACCGCATGCGGACCCTGACACTTGGGCCTTCGGTGGAGCTCCCTATGGGGCCACGGAACGTGTGAGGGGTGCGCCGAAATGGAGGTGGAACCGCATGCGGACCTTGCCACTGGGGCCTTCGGTGGAGCTCACTATGGGTCCACGAAACGTGTGGCCATGATGGAGACGGCGATGATGATGACAATGATGGTGATAAGAACGATGATGATGATGCTGATGATGACGGTGACGATGACGATGATGATGATGCTGATGATGAGAGGGAGGAGGGAGGAGGGGGAAGAGGAGGAGAGGACAGGACGCGGGCACCGTCTCGTCAAAACGAGGACCCAACACCACAGGATGGTTGGGAAAAAAAACAGGAGAAAACCAATTATTCTTCAATTGAGAACGCGCGGACACCGGCTGAAGAGATACGATTAACAACCGTCCTAGGTCAACCCACTTTTCTTTTTCGAAACCATTCAAAAACAATTCCGCACGGTTTCCACCAAATGGTGCACCATGAAGAACTGTAGACCAGAAAAAGAAATATTATTTTTGCTGCGGCCTACTTGTCATGTTTTTGTAATTGGACCGAAAAAACGGAAATGCTGCTTATCCCGCATAGCAAAGATGCGGATTCATCTACAGACGTTGGATTGAATAATGTTGTATTTGTTTTCGGCAATCGGATTCGAAATCCAGTATGTTGGTTTTGCAAATTTCAATCAATGGTTTTTTGAAAACCGGCCGAACGGACTAACTTTTACCTGAAAAATTGAATATTTAGTAATTGTAGAATAGTGTTTGTAAGTAGCAGGCGGAACCTCAACCACGCGGCGGTATCGATGATAATTTGTCCCACCACGGGCGGTTCAATATAAAAGAAGTTCATTCTGCGGAAAATGATGTTTTCATTTCAGATAAGAATGTTTTGCCAAATATTACGATTTTATTGAATAATCCCCCTTGCGTTTTCGAATCTAATCGCATAATTTGATTTCTGATGCCGTTGCTGATTTGATTTTATTTAGCGCATGGCTGCTTAAAAAAAACAATTTAACAATCAAAATCCAAATTGATATCCCGAAAATAATTTTTTGGGATTCAACCGAAGATTGAAAAACATCATTTCTATCATCACGGACGACATGCAAATGATTCGAGAAATTACGATGAATGCCTGCAAAAAGAGGTAAATGTTGTGAATATTCGCATAATCGTTTTTTCCAACGCCTTGCAGGAAACAAAAAATATAACGTTGACAAGAAGAACGTGTTAGTATAAAACTCGAATGCGAAATATGCCGAATCTTTTGTTTGGTTCTTCCGTGCCCATCTACATTAAGTACATTGAGTGCAAGCGCCGTTGTTGCCAGTTGCCGGTCTCGTTGTTACCAGTTGCCGGTCTCGTTGTTGCCAGTTGCAGGCCCGTTGTTGCCAGTTGCGAGTCCCGTTGTTGCCAGTTGCGAGCCCTGTTGTTGCCAATTACGAGTCGCGTTGTTGCCATTTGCGAGTCCCGTTATTGAGTTGCGAGTCCTGTTGTTCCAGTTGCGAGTCCCGTTGTTCAGTTGCAAGTCCCGTTGCCCTTCCATTTGTTTCAATATAAATATTTTTCTCCTTCCAATTACTCATCCATGGTTGGTGAATTTGTTACCTCGTCCCGTTGCGCGTCTCCCTCGCGTTCGGATTGGGAGCATTGGGGCATTCGCTACGAGAGAGAGAGAGAGAGAAAAAAAAAAAAACAATGAGAAACAACACCCCCAAAAAATCAGAGGAGCAAACCACACAAGGAAGAACACACAAAACGGAATAAGAAACAAAAAAAAAGAAAAAACAAAACAGAAAAATACAAGAAATGAAACCGGCTATGTATGGAGACCCCAGTTGTAAATTATGCGCGCCATCAGCAATTACCCACGTCAAAAATTAGAGGAACCCTTATTGTCAGTTACGGGAACCCGTGTCGGCAATTAATTGTAACTTTAATTCTGGGAACCCATGTCGGCAACTATGGAAAGCCGTGCTCGGTTATGCCAACCCGTGTCCAATTATAGAACCCTCTGCTGCCGGGAGCATCATACATATAAAATATGATGGGACACTAATAACTACCATTAGCCAACAATCATTACTTTATCGCCTGCATAACGACATGCAAAATGGAAACATTACATTAACAATAATCTGCAAGCGTTGCGTCTGAAAGTCTACGATCACAAATTATAAGGTTTAAAATGAAAAAAATATTCCTGATGCGCATTGTCATTGCTGCATTTAAACAAAAAACATGCTGATTCAGAAAAATACTTGGGAAATGATGGATGAATAGAAACAAAAAACTGGAACACACAAAAAAAACGTCCGCTGCAAAATGCATACAATTCAAGGAAAAAACCATCCATTCAAACATTTGCAAATGAGAATCAGGATGCCACACGCGCCCACAAGACAATTCAAATGCGGCAACGCTGCTGGAAGGGACACCCCAGCAAAATGCCGGCAAGCAGTAGCTCGAACACCCGGAAATGTAGTTCACGACTATGACCAACAACGCTGCCGAATTTGACTTCAACAAGGAGCGCAGTACGGACGACATGTGCAATTCATATGGTCGGTCTGAAGACATAACGAATTCTCAAACAAAGAAGCAACATATATATATATATATATATATATATATATACGTATATAATAATAATAATTCTGGTTCAACATTCGTCGCATTGGAATGGAAAAAGGTGTTTGCTTCAATCAGTCTGGAGGCGATGCTGACAATGTTTGGAAAATTAGGTATACCCACGCGTCGTGTGGCAATCATAAATATTTATACTAACGAAATGTTCTGTGTCGCGGATGGGGGCACGAAATAAAAAAAAATGATACCGCGCAAATTTGGGCATTGCGCAAGGGTGGCCAACAACCCGGGCATTGCGCAAGGGTACCTTGTGTCCCTGTTCAGGATGCAGTGGGGCTCGTCAGCGAACAAACTAAACTGTCATGAAAAATGCTATGTTATCAATTCTGTTGTACGCGGAGAAGCCAGGAATATGCCAAACACTTCGTTAATGCGGTCGCTACAACAGGGGGCAAATTGGCATGGAGCTACGTGATCAACACGATGCAGTTATGCACGCCGCACAGGGGCAAAACTCAGGCAAAACAGTAATTTAATGTAACTCAGGGCTACAACAATCATGGGTACGTACATGCAAAATTTAACAAACGATTGGGGCAGGTTTACGGGGGAGTTTTGCAAATATACTAAAATATGGAAGCACACTTCATTCAATCAGCGTCAAAGGAAGCTATAAATCCACCAGGCGATGATCACAAGTAAAATCATGTATTCCCTCAGTTCGGCGTGGTTCAACAGAGCCGAAAAACGACGGTCGGACACTTTCCAAGCGAAACGCCTCAAGAAAACATTGAATGTCCCCTGTTCGTTGATTTCTATGGAGAGAAGCCAACGACTACACATCGCAACTATTGCATCAACACCTTCAACTATTCGGGAAGACTGGCCGGAGCCCTCACACTCATGCGCTGCGCAACGTTTCATCAACTTGATACACTCATGCCGGTCACGTCGACTTGCGAACGTGTGCGGGGGAGACGAAAAACTGGGCAGCAAAATTGTTATCAATTGACGAGGAAAGGATAGCAGCTTTCTTCTTCAAACTTTCCAGGCCAACTGGATGTGGAGAAGACGAATACTTATGATATGCGTTTCATGGCTTGTGCGTTGTGGGAGGAAACCACGCACATAATATTAATATATATATATATATATATATATAGATTAATCTTCCTCTTCCTCCCTCCGTCCCCTCGGTGCGCACGTAGCGCGTCCAAGCCACCTGTGCACGCGTTTTGGCGTGTAATTTTCTGCTCTTCGGCGTCCTCCTCCTTTTCCTTACGTCCTCTCGGCGCGCATTTGGCGCGTCCAGGCCATCCGGGCATACGGTTTGGCGTGTATCGTCGGTGTACTCTCGCATGCATTTGGCGCGTCGCATCTCTTTGCCTTGCCCACGCGCACTTGGCGTATGGCGTGGGAATCCGTTGTTCGTCGTTCGCATGGTCAAGACAACTTCTGTTTGTGCGAGAATGCCCCCCCGAAAGAGCGCGGGAAAGCGCCCAGAGTCGAAGTATGCTTTTCCATTTCCATGGGGGCCGCCAGGCAAAAGCAGAAGAAAGAAAAGGTAAGGAGAGAATGAATTCGATCGGGGGGGACCAGTCGGCCGAGGATGCATTGTTTTTGGGCTCGCAGCCCAATGTAGCAATTAATTCCACGCGACTGTGGTCGCAAAATACCGCACGGAACAAACATATAACATACACATGTGTCGGCCTAGGGTAGGTTGCTGCAACCATTATCTGCGATTGTTTCTTTATCTCTATTGCAGAACACCCGTCTTCAGGACAAGGTGCAACACAAATATGTAAAGAGCCTTTCGCGTCTAGGGGTCCATAGCTGTTCTTTCTCGCAAGAGAAAACGAAACACACAAATACAACTTCCAATACTTATGCATTTTTTTTTTAGAAATATGCGCTTTTCGTCGGCGTAAGAAGCCGCCGCCACGTCACGGAGCTCAGATCCATTCCAAGAACATTATGTACATTACGTATTTTGCGGCATTATCATTGTGACATTTTTTTCGGGGGAGTCGCGGCAATAATATTTAATTTGGTGCTATCTAAAACTGTCACGATGCGTTTATGTTGAAATAACACTGCATTTCTGATTCCACCACAATCTCAATACCCAAAATAAAGAAACGTGAACATATCAATAAACGCACGCACCATCGGGTCACAATGCGCGTGATCCAATACGATCGGTAAACAAATATCAAGTTCCACGCTGACTCCTGGGAAACATTCGGCCGCGTTAGATGCGCATCTTGTCCCAGCCCTGCACATTCAAAAACCGACTGAAAAATGCGTAAATACCGATCCGAGACATCCGTGTAGCCGTCCGCACATGTACATATCGTTATGGAAATACCAACTCAAACATGTGAAACTTTGAATACACTATCGGGTAAATTGCATGAATTTGATGGGTTGAAAAAGTAACGGAATTGATACCTTCAGCCGAGCCTGGCCTTCGACGGTAACGCTACAGATTCAAAGATCTTGCCGGATGTTTCCTGAATGTCAGGGTGGTCTCCCTGCGCAGATACAAATACAAATGCGGAAATAAAGCAAAACAGATATTTGCATTGCGTGACAAACACCAGCGCATGTATTCGAAACGTGGGTACTCACCCACGAACTTAGGCCACTTACGCACAGTCAATGTAACCAACTCTGTTTTCTGCGTCGCCCTGATGTACCCCCGAACGTCAAAAGAAATGTAGCCAGCAAGCCGTTACACTGCACGTCCCGAGGAACGAGAAAAAAACGATCAACGTAGAAAAATAGCAAAAAGAAGACAACGGAATAAGCAACAAAGAACTTATTATATACTCCATGCATCGGCGATGCGGCGCAGTCCTCCGACCCTAGACGGCCATGAACTGGAACGATGGAGGGCAGGGGCCGGAGGAGGAGGAGGAGCAGGAGGAGGAGGAGGAGGAGGAGGAGAAGGAGGAGAGGGAAGAGGAGGAGGAGGAAGAGGAGAGGGAAGAGGAGGAGGAGGAGGAGGAGGAGGAGGAGGAGGAGGAGGAGGAGGAGGAGGGAGGATCTCTGGGCTTTCCTGCGGACGGTGGGTGCCCAATCGACCCTTGAAGCAGAGGCCAGGCGTCCCGGCATTCCTGCAGGCCTGCCACGGAATGTTCGAGCAACAGAAACTTACTCAGGGGGCAACTCGTGGGAGCCGTCCACACCATCTGGTCGGCTCTTGCGAATCCACGCTGAATCGACGCGAGCTGACGCTAAATTGGCGCTGGTCGACGCTAGCCGACGCTAAATTGGCGCTATCTCATCGACTCCCAGACGCCAATCGACTCTGATCGACGCTAAAGACAGAGTGAAAAGGATATACCAGGCTCCCATGATTTGCGACCGAAACAGACACACTGTTCTTAGAACACGGGGCCGATGCACTACAACACGACAATCTCAGCCAGACATGTACTGAAACAAATTCATGCAAACCACAAGAGCGAAGACATGAAACGGGTCTTGCGCGAGATGGCATGGCGACCTTAAGCGGTGGCTTACGCGGGCCGCCAGCACGGCACGCCACACTGGAGGCGAAGGCGCTTACGCGCAACCCTACGCGGGCAGCTTGCGCGCCAATGTCGGCGCAGACGACCCAAAATGCTCCTGGAACATTCTTTGGCTGGCCCACAGGCAGGCCAGGACGCTTCGCCACTGCTCGACCTTCCGAGCCTCCGCCTCCCGCAGCGCCGTCGGGCCGCCCCGAGGCTGGCGTCGCGCCCGGCCCGGGCAGAACTCAGCACGCCCCGGGGCCCCCTGAGCGGACACGCTGGCCAGTGCCTCGAGATCCAGGCGTTGCAACTCTTTCGCAACGGGCTTCTGACCCGGGTCCACGCAAACCCCGGCCAGTCAGGCTTTGCAGACACCTGCAAGGTCCTCCAGGATCCTGCGGGATCCTGCGAGCAAGCCCGGGTCAATGCAGCCCTGGCTGTGCAGGATCCTGCAAGATCCGGCGCTCTGGCTGACCCCCGTTTGCATTGACCCCCTTCTCTTGCGGCTCGATTTCGCAACCTGCGTTTTCGCCCGGTTTCGGGAGCCGGGACCATCACATCTCGACTCGGCTCGAAAAGAGCTGCAGGAAGATGGGGTCTAGGGCCCGGGTCGTGATTCTCCGCGACGTTTGCATGTCTCCCGCGACGTCGGATGTCAAGGTGGGGGCACCCTGGAGGACGCCAAGTGCACAGACCCCTCTGCGTCGTGAGCAAATATCACTATACACACACACACA
>CAUYUJ010014912.1:359433-367881 GCA_963575745.1 Prorocentrum cordatum
ACGATGTCACCGACCTGGATCTGCACATCCGGCCACAACGTGATGTGGATGGTGCGCCACCGTATGTAAAGACTTTACACAAGTCAACGTTGATGAACGTAGATTGAGTCGCAACCGTCGCAGAAACGTTCCATATGAACTGAGTCGACAGCCGCGATCCTATGACTCCTAATGCTTGCAAGCATCTCTCAACTCGGCGGCGAGCCCCGGGTAACGTGAGGAGGGGCGGTCCTTCTCACAAGGCTTGGAAGTCTCCGGGCCTTCTGAAAAGTCTCTTAAGCCTTCCCCGGGGACGCTGGAAACCCCTCAGAAGGCGCGAGGGCTTCTGAGAACCCCCGCGGCCTTCTGAGGAGGCCTCCTCCTTCTCACTACCCCCTTGGCTCGCCGCCGACTAGTGAGCATTTTATTATTCTGAATTTCGACATCTTGCCGAAGGGTTGGGGATGGGGGGTGGGCTGGGTCTGGGCCGGTGCGCAATCGATCTGCTTCTACCAGTCGCGCAGGCAGACTGGGGGAGAGGGGCCCTGGACAGTCGCCCGAAGCAGCCGCCAAGAGCAGCGAAGATCTGGTTTATGAGGGGGGAAGGGGAAGGGGCCAGCGGCCCGCGCCGATCGGCGGAGCAGCGCACCACAGAACGGTCACCTGTGATGTGGCCCCAGATGCTTGCGGGCACCCCTCAGCATGTCGGCGACAGCCGACCGCAACCCGCCGACGGCTGCCCGACGCCGCCCGCTCCCCGTCCGCCCCCCCCTGCGCGCGCCTGCCCGGGGGCTGCCCCCCCGAAGTGGCGCGAACGGACATCGTTCTCCCCCCCTTTCCTAGAGGCTTCCTGGACGGGGTCGCAGTGGACGGGGTCGGAGGACCGCACCGCATCGTGGATACATCGGCGATGCATCAGCGATGCACCAGCGATGCATCGTCGACGTGGGCGATGCATCGGCGACGCCGACGTGAAGCAAATTTGGCTACGCATCGAACCGCATCGGCGATGCATCGGCGATGCGGCGCGATCCTCCGGCCCCATCAGCTCGGACCTTCTCTGGAAGCCCAGATTCCCCTTACTCCCCTCCCCCGTCGTGGGGAAGCAGGTGCGGATACCGCTGCTCCCCAGACCTCTTTCGGGATTCATCCTGACACGACTGCCGTCGCGAATCCAGCCGTAGCGACGGCGGCCTCCCAAAGGGGCCCACAAGGAGAAAAACGGGCGAACAAATGGAAATGTCAGGTCCTTTTCCTCCTACGACTTCCCCCCCCCGGAAATCAGCGGAAAGCCCGACCATCTCCCCAAACCCGGCTTTTTGTTATCCCGACTCGTTTTGCGACTTCCCGGGGGCCCGGCGAAATCCCCTGAATGCCGAAAGCTGCCAAGAACGTCCCGTTTTCTGAGAGCACACGTTCGGGGTGGACTGGCTCAGGGGGGGGACATTGACCTGGAATCGGCGATGCGTCGTCAATAGATCGGCGATTGTCCCACGATTGCGGATCCGCAAGATCAAGGGCGAGGCGGGCCATCAGGTCTCTATCGGCAACGTTACCCCTGACCTTCTAGTGGCCTCCCAAGGAGGGTCCGATTTTCCCCTCGCCGATGCATCGGCGATGCCGGCGAGGAGAAAGTCGGAATCCACATCGCGCCGCGTTGCCGATGCAGTGGCGATGCGGCGCGACCCTCCGACCCCGCATACTCGGACCTCACCTGGGAGGCCTGGGCCTCTACTTGCTTCTCTCCCGTTCCTCACCTTCTCTCTCTTTCTCTCTCTCTCTCTCTCCCTCTCATGTCGGGCCGAATTTTGTTTCTCTGGCGGCCGCACGGGGCGATCCAGGCACCCCGGGAACGTCCTCGGCGAGGCGCGGCCGCCAGAAGGCACCGCGAGGCTGGAAAACCGCCGGCAAGCAACGAAAACGTAACAACAAACTCGACGCCTCGAACGTATCCCCGCCCTAACGTTGCCCCTGCACCGCCGGGCTGGACAACCTGCTGAGAAGCGACGGAAGCGACAGAAAAACCGTGAACCTCGAAGCTTCGAGCGCATTCCCGCCCTAACGCTGCCCCGCGTCTCCCCCTTCCCCCCGCCCACCATCTGGAGGGACGGAAAGGGGCGAGGGAGAGAAGAGCAGGAGGAGGAGGAGGAGGAGGAGGAGGAGGAGGAGGAGGAGGAGGAGGAGGAGGAGGAGGAAGAGGGTACGGCGCTGTGGAGCGGCCGCGCCGATCCCGCGCGACGGCCGGCGTGGACGAGGGGATACGAGGTCAGCCTCACCTCCCAACCCGCGGAATGAGGCCACCCCCCACCGAGAGAATCACGGGGCGACCAGGAAGGGACGCCGACGACGGCGGCGGCAGCGGGCAGCGGCGGCGGGCAGCGCGCCTGCGCCGAACTTGGTGAGAGCGCTGGGGCGGGGCGCGCGCGCCTCTCCCGCCCCCGCCCATCCCGCGGCCGTCGCCGTTGAACCAGAGCGCGACGAATTTAGGCCCCAGGGCCGAAACGTAAAGCGAACCGAGCCACCGTCGATCCTCCACGACCTGAGCTGGAGGACCTCAGAGACGGTGGCCGGGAGAGGCCTCGGGGCACGGATGCGGCGGCGTTCGGCCCGCCACTCATCAGCTGGATGCTGGGAATCCAAAAATAGACGCCTGTTGCGAGCGGCTCGCTTGGACACATGCCCTGCCCCCATCAGCTTGGCAATCGACTAGCAACTGGCCGTCCGATCCTGTATAGGAAAGACGACAAAGCACACATGATATCGCATGGCCTGGACAAACAACCCAACATCGATTACCACGCGCCGCTTCAGCTGGAACAGTCACACTCTCAGGGGCGCGTGCCAGCGGGATCGTGGTGTCAGGCAGGAGGGGTCGATCATTCCGACCGGTCCGCCTCCTTTTCGCATCTGGTTGAAAATCTGGACCGACACGGTCCCTGACAAAGCCGCGATCAGGCGCGTGGTTGCGGGCAACAGGATCGGACCGCGCAGCTTCCATCGCCTGAGCCAGATGCTCAGCATCCTGAGTCCGCCTACGGTGGAGGAAGCAAGGTGACGCGCGGCCGAACGACACGCGCGGGCGACCACCTCCAGCAGGCCGCGCCCGGCGCCCCTCCTGTGGGTAGCACCGCCCTCGCTCTTATACCCAAACCTCTGAGGATCATCCAGGGGCCCAGTGCCTTCCCAGTCCCCGCGGATCCCCCTTTGCCTGGGAAGGGGAGAAGACGAAGCGGCAAACGCTGCAACCCCGAGGGTCTCCTGGGCAGTGCCCCGCCCGAATGGACAACAGCAGGACGATACACCCCAGCTGTCGAAACCCTCGCAGCCTTAACTGCGATCGAGCGAGGCACACTTTTTGCGTTAATTGCCGACGGGCGCGATCTACTCGCGCTCCTTTCTTGCAGTAGCAACACGCACATCTCCAAATCAATACGCCTGCCTGCTGCGCAAAACTATGGCGCAAATCCTGGAAACTGGTCTTGTCTTCGGCGTCGTCACCCGTCACTGCGCGGCCCCTTTTCCACACGTGATTTGGCATGAGGTTTGGTGAAAGCTCGTCCCCTTCCCTCGCGCAGTCAATAACATTGCACCATGAATTTCAAAATGAGCCAAATGACATATGAGTGATGCGCATCCTGCAAATATTCATGTGCAATGAGGGGAATGCCCCGTTGGGAAACAACCGTTAGGAGATCAGCATGCCAAAACATCACTGCCGAAACTTCAACGCAACGAATCAACCTGACTGTTGCGCCGTGACGATCCTGAATCGTGCCTTAATATCACCCCTGAGACTTCGACACAACGAATCAGCGCAGCGGCAACGCACGAACAGTCCTGAACCGTTCCATAGTGAAACGAACGTGCGCGGAGCTCGGGCGAGAACCATATTTTGAAAAGGAGCCGCCCTCAATCCGTGAAGCTCTTGCAACTCACAAAAAGAAGCGAATGTGCGCAGCGCTAAAGCGAGATCCATACATTTTGAAAGCGACCCGCCCTCGATCCTTGAAGCCCTTGTATTTTTGAAGACGAGTGCGTGCGCCGCCCAAACGAAAACCACATTTTCAAAACCAGCCGCTCTCCATCCGCGAAACGGTTGCAAATTTTCAATCTTCAGAATCATAAGTGGTAGAGAAGACACAAGCGAAACGCCCGGCCCACCCTTTCGACTATCCTCGGGGTGAGACAGGGTGGAATCATCTAAAAGGAAAAGGAATGAAGGAGCAGGAGGAGGAGGAAAAGGAGAAGGAGGAGGAGGAGGCGGAGGAGGGGGAGGAGGAGGGAGGGAGGGAGGGAGGGAGGGAAGGGAAGGGCAGGGAAGGGAAGGGAGGGAGGGGGAGGGCGGGAGGAGGAGGAGAGAAGGAGTAACTAGGAGGAAGACGAGGGACGAGGAAGAGGAGGAGGAGGAGGAGGGGAGGAGGAGGAGGAGGAGGAGGAGGAGGAGGAGGAGGAGGAGGATGAGGAGGAGGGGGAGGGGGAGGAGGAGGGGAGGGAGGGAGGGGAGGGGAGGAGAGGGAGGCAGGGAGGGGGCCACCTCCTCCCCCCCATCGTGCCCCTCGGGCCCGGCCGAGGGCGGCGACCAGCGCCGCTGGCACGTACGGCATCCGCTGCAGCACCGCCGCGCTCGCGATGCCGCCGACCGCCGCAGCGCCCAGCGCCTGCCTCGGGCGGGGCCGCGCGAGCCGCGGGCGCGCACGCGAGCGCACGGCCGCGAGCCCGCACGGCCGCGGGGCTGCACGGCCGCGGTCGGTGCCCTTTGCGGTGGCGTTGGGCGCACTTGCCGGATCGACTGGGGCTGTCCTCCTCCTTCTCCTCCTCCGTCTCCTCCTCCTTCTCCCTTTCCTCCTCTCCTCCTCCTCCTCCTCCTCCTCCTTCTCCTCCTCCTCTTCCTCCTCGGAGAGAGAGAGAGAGAGAGAGAAATAGAAAAAAAAGAAAGAAATAAAGAGAGAGAGAGAGAGACAACAACCTTTGTCATTTGTGGAGGTAGGCAGGCTAGCTTCCGCGTGTTCCGTCCAGCTCCAGCTTCTTCGTCTTCTCGGCCTTCTCTTGCAGCGCGTGGAAGTCAGGTGAGGCACGCTTCTATTATCGGTTACGTGATGGCAGGAATCCTATTTGCCCGCCTCCTCCTCCGCCGACTCATTCCTTCTCCTCCTTGCTCCTCTCTCCTCCCACCATCTGGCTCCAAAAGGTTCCCCAACTACCTCCCCCGCGAACACCCAGAGGGCCTCATCATTGATTTTCTGTAGATGTGGGGTGACTTTTGGTGGTCTTGTTTGTCTGGCTTGCGAACACCGCGCACGGCCCCGGTCCCAAGACCAGCCCACCAGGGACTCAAGACGGCTCCAGAGAGCCCCCCAAGACACACCTCACGACGGCCCTGGAAGCCCCCGCGGCTTCCAGGGCACACCAACAAAACAATAACCACAGTTGGGCTTGGTTGAGAAGATCTGCGTTGGCGTACCCGGGCCCGATATCTCCGCTTTCACAGTGCACGTTGTGCCCACCAACCTCTCCGGCGGCCCGATCCGTCCGCGTTCGCAGGACGTGCAGTTCCCGCCAGCCTCTTTGGTGGCTGCTCTGGTTCCTTCGTATGATTTGTGTGCGTGCGATTTTCCCCACCACCACCACCCCGATCTTGCGGGACCTCTTTACAACCTCCAAGCCGATCCCCCTCGCACGAGGTCCTCGCCTGTTGCTGGCCCTGAGCATAAGCCTGAAGTGTAGTCGGCGTCTCTCCCTCTGCCTCCTCTGTCTCGTCTGCCTCCTTGCTCTCCCTCGGCCGCGCGACGGAGACAGAGGCCTCCCAGATGGGGTCGGAGTAGATGGGGTCGGAGGATCGCGCCGCATCGTCGATACATCACCACTGCATCGGCGATGCGTCGGCGATGTATCGGCGAATTCGGCGTGAAGAACATCGAGGTCCACATAACGCCGCATCGACGATGCGGCGCAATGCTCCGACCTCATACTCCGACCCCATCTGCAGAGAAACGCAATCAAAACAACTGCATCAACGAAAGCGTTTGGAGGTCCGCGCGGAGCGCGACACGGAGGCGCCGGAGGTGCCGCCATCGGGGCCCAGCGCGGATCCAAGTGATCCGAGGGGGAACTCCAACAATTTAGGGCTATGCAATAGGTTCTTCTTCGACGGCCGTCTAACTTCAGCTTTGGGCGTGGCTTCATAGGAGGGTGAAAGATGGGGAAGGGGGAGAAAGATGCACTTGTCGGGCCCCAAAGGCTCCCTCGTCGGGCCAGCCGTGGCGACGAGGGCCTCCCAGGAGGCCCGAAAAGGGGAAGACGGGCGAAGGGTAGAGGTATCGGTACATCTTCCTCCTCTGACCTTCATGCACTCTTGCTTCTCTGACCTTCGTGACCCTCGTGTCACATCTAATTAGGAGGTGTAGTGTTCATTTTTTAACGACGACGCCAACGGTGGTGTGCATCCGAACCAGATCAATCATCAGTCCGCTGAACATGCAAACCAGGGACCACAGCAGAGCAGCAGACTCGCCCAAAGAAACCTGCTCACTTTCGGCTCGACCAGCACCACCGCGCACAATCTGCGACCAGTGGGCAGACTTGAACTGACAGGTGAGAGGCATAGGAGGTACACGACGGTCGGAAGACGTAGGTGAAAGCATGACGTAGGAAGGCGGATCAAGTAGATGGGGCTCAGGCCCTCCCAGAGAAGAACTAAACACAGCAAACGCATATCGATTCTTGAAGTAGGAAGGCGCTTGAAGTAGGTTGGGATCCGGGGACCCCGAACAACCTGCTTCCAACGACCGGCGTGTAGGGTCTAAGCAGAGCCCGAGGCAAAGGAGCGAGATCGAACGACCGAGGCATCCACAGGCTTATCCCAGCTCAATACTCCGCGCCGGACCCGAGATCCACGTCGGAGGGGATGCTGGGCTCGCCGTCGCTCGTCTGGAAGACGACGAGGGAGGTGCAGGTGGCTACGGCCATGAGGCCAGGGGCGAACGAGATGGCCTGGTCCTGGAAGGCCACTCCCGTGGTCAGCGTGGAGAGCAGCGTGATGCCACGGGCTCCCGTGCTGCCGTCCAGCGAGCCCCACCTCTGAAGCTCCCCGACCTGGCTGCCGATGTAAAGGTCGCCGAAGGCGTCGATCGCTGGCGCCGACCACGCGCCCGGCGAGCAAGTCGCGCGGCCGCCCATGGCCCTGCGGATGTCGCCGCCCTCGAGGTCCCCCGCGCAGTGGTTGCTCCACAGCGTCGGGCCGATTCTCGACCAACGGAAGGCCCCGTTCTGTGGGTCGAAGGCCCAGATCTGGGAAGGCGAGTTGTGCCAACAATTGTGCCCCATGGTGAGGATGAGCCGCGTGTGCTTCGGCTGGTGCATCATGCCCACGCCAGCACTCGCCGGCGGCTCCGGGGTGTCGGACTCCCACTTCAGCCGCCCGGAGGTCGCATTGAGTGCGCGGACCCATCCCGGGGACCCGGGCCAGGTGCCGCAATGGGGGAGGATGCCAGGGGCCGGGAACGGGTTGCAAAACCTGTGATCGTACTCTGCTACGCCCACCGCGAAGATCATATTCCCAGTCGGCCAATACACTGCGTTCGCCTGGGTATACGTGCCCATGGAACCGTCGTGCTGCCACAAAAGGGCACCCGTTAAGAGGTCCAAACAGTACGTGGTGCCCTCAAAATCGTTGAACATGAGGGTGTCGTTGTCCTTGCCATACTGGGGCACAAAATTCCAGACTGGCGACTGCGGCTTGAACTGCCAGGCCGCGCTTCCGTCTGCGGCGATCAGGCCCAAAATCACCTGATTCCCAGGGACAAAAGGGTTGGTCTGATTCCGGTACTTGTAGCAGTACCGATCGGTGCAACGCTTGGTGGCAGCCACTACGATGCCGTTCTTGCCGGAGACGGCTCCCTTCACGCCTGCGATCTCGTCGGATGCCTTGATGGCCCAAAGCTCCTCGCCACTGTCGAGCGCCAGAGCGAACAGGTAGCCCGAGGTGGTCGACCCGACCAGCATCGGGACAGCGCCCACCTCCTCTTTGGACCCCCGAAATGGGTACGGAAACAATGGGCACAATGCCCAACAGCGAATGCTGTCCCAAACCGGCTGCGGCCGCTGTTGGGCAGGCGGTCTTCTGTCTCCAATGGACACAGGCCGCAGCGGCGCGGACAGCGACCCCTGTTCAACATGAACAGGAACCGCTGCTGGGCATCGTGCCCATTCTTTCAGTACCCATGTCGATCGTCCCGATCCTCCCGCACCCGCGCGAATCTCTTCCCCAGTGCAGAGAGCTCCGCGGCGCTCCGGTGGTTGGTCCGCTGCCAATGGATCATGGCCCTCTCTTCGCCGTCCGGCTCCGTGACGATGTCCGTGATCTCGCCAACGTCCCCGCTCCTGTAGTTAGAGGAGGAGGAAAGGGGAAAAGGAGGAGGAGGAGGATGATGAGGAGGAGGAGGAGGCGGGGGAGGAGGAGGAGGAGGAGGA
>CAUYUJ010014913.1:0-20000 GCA_963575745.1 Prorocentrum cordatum
TAGTAGTAGTAGTAGTAGTAGTCGTAGTAGTAGTAGTTGGACGAACTTCGTCCTCTAGGGCCCCGTTCCCGCGGGCCCCAGGGCAGTCAAAAATCAACCCACAGATCGATGACTCATGTTTCCTATCAGGACTTCGAGGGTCGCGTTTTGAAAAAATGAAAACATCGGACGTCTGGGGATCGAGCAGACCTCGTGCGTCGGGGGCCGCATCCCCCTCCCCCCTTGGCGTGATCATTAATGGAAGGAGGGGCGAGGGAGGGGTGTGCCGAATTGGGGGTGGAACCGCATGCGAACGCCACCACTGGGGCCTTCGGTGGAGCTCCCTACGGGGTCATGATCTAATGGCTAGCAAGATTGACAGTCGTCCAGCAGTTGCTACGGGCACAGACAGGACATCGCGGAGGGACAGGGGTTTAGATGTCATTAAACGCGCGGGCGCGCCATTTCATCTCCGAAGGTGCATGCGCCTCGCGCCGTGCATAATTCAAATGGCGTGCACGCCATTCTCCTGTGCGCCCGCCCGCAACAGGTTCCATCCTCCAGGCGGAGGTTATGTAGAAACCTCCGTGTCAAAAGGGGATCGACCACTCGGTCGCGTCGCAAATAGGGAGAAGGAGCATGTGTATACATATATAGTTAACAGCACATACAAACCGCCACCGATCGACGTGCACAGGGGATGGGAATGTCCGCGGCGGTTTTTTCTTTCCCGATCGCATGCGCAATAGTACTCAGCTGCACGGTGTGGCCCACGCGACTATTGCTTGAAGCCATGCAGCTCCAAGTTGTTGAAACATTATGTTTCAACTAGTTGTTCAACATCCCAACGCTTAGGAACGGAGAGGGGATGCATGTATAAAATATGTATGCGTATCATGTGCACACATGCATACGAACATACATACATGCATATATAACGAATTACATGCATACATACATACATACATACATACATACCTACATACCTACAGACCTACATACCTCCATACCGACATACCCACCTACCTACATACCTACATACATACATAAATACCTACATACATACATACATACATGCATACATTACACACATACATACGCACATGCATACACTTACACACATTCACACATACATACACACATACATACATACATACATACATACATACACACATGCATACATACACACATACATACATACACATACATACAGACAGACATGCATACATACATACGTGTATGCATGCATACACGCCTACAGACATACATGTCTACTATACGTGGCATCAATGGAGCGCCATTTCAACCGCATCTGGCTAGTCGTCGTAGATCACTGTACACTCATGCACGTCCACTCTGAGAGCCACGCGTGAGCGAGAGGGGATATTTCCAACGATCGCGACGCACATCGGCTCGCGGCCAATGGTGGGGCGGAGCGCGCCCCGACGGAGGTGCCAACGGAGGAGGCGGAGGAGGGGGGAGTGGGGGCTGAGGGGAGGTCGTCGCCGGGGTCCCCGGAGAAGTCACTGGGGTCGAGTGTGCTTGAGTGTGTGAATGCATGTGCGTGTGTGCCTGAGTGCGTGAGCGCGTGCGTGCGCGCGTCCGTGCCTGAGTGTGTGAGCAGGGGGGGGAACAATCAGGCGTCTGAACATGACGCGGCGGGCATCGGCCCACTATAGAATACTGCGGCGGACATCTGACGTCGCATTGCAGCGTCGGCCCTCTATAGAATACTGCGGCGGACATCTGACGTCGTGATGTTAACAGCGTCGGCCCTCTATAGAATACTGTGGCGGACATCTGACGTCGTGATGTTAACAGCGTCGGCCCTCTATAGAATATTCGGTCAGCGCGGTGGGGCCGCTCCCTCAATCGACCCCCCCGCCCTTCCAGTGCGCCTCGCGCCCCCAGAGCACCCCGCCAGAGTATGATGACTGCAAGACATGCGCGATCAGGCAGATCCCGAACCTGTGCAGAACCCAAGCATCTTCGCACATCGACCTGGTAGTTGCCAGGTCGATGTACGAAGATGCTCCGCGTGGCAGTGGGTTTGAAAACACCTGCGCCCCCAAACGCCGGCCCCGACGCCGGCGCCGACGACGACGACGATCGACGACGACGACGATCGACGACGACATCGATCGACGACGACGAAGACGATCGACGACGACGACGACGACCGTCTTTACTGTTTCCACGTGCACGTGGAACTGCAGATTCTAGACGTACACATCCGTGTATTCGAATACACGTGAGCAGATCTGCTCTCAACCCGCGTGCGTCGGCTGCAGCTGGCGGCTCTCGAGGTGAGAGGTGGAGGAGCTGATGGTGGAGGTGAGGGTGGAGGTGAGATGAGGGCGGAGGTGATGGCGGCGGCGAGGGTGGAAGGATAGCGAGGATCCTGATCGAGGGTGAGGGGGGAAGAGTTTGAGGCAGGGAGGCGAAACTCAGCTCTAGTCGACGTCGATCGCGTCGGCGAACCTGCTTTCGATGCCGCCCGCGTCGATGTCCGTGCCCACGCCGCCCCTCGCGTCGATGCCGCCGTACTGCGCGCCGCCGTTCAACTCGATGCCGCCGTCGACCACGACGATGCCCGTGTGAATGCCCGCGCCGATGGCGATGCCGTCGTCCTGCGCGATCCCGCCGCCCACGTCGATGCCCGCGCCGACGCTCGTCTCGACGCCGCCGTCCGCGTCGACGCTCGCGTCGGCGCCGCCCGCGTCGACGCCGTCGTTGCCTGTGTCGACGGCCTTCGACGTCAGGACCCCGAGCCTCCAACGTGGGCGGCGCTGCCGCGGGGGCAGCACGTCCTGACGATCGATGTCGAGATCCTCGCTGTCTGCGATCAGCTCGTCGACGTCCAGTGCATCGGCGAACCGGCCCCTGTCCATCTTGATGCTGTCGCCCGCGTCGATGCCGTCGCATGCGCCGACGCCCGCGTCGACGCCGCCGCTCACGTCGATGCCGTCGTCCTGCGCGCCGACGCCCGCGTCGGGATCGATGCCGGCGCCCGCGTCGATGCCGTTGTCTTGCGCGCCGACGCCCGTCTCGATGCCGCCATCCACGTCGGTGCCGTCGACGTGCGCGCCGACGCCCGTCTCGATGCCGCCGTCCACGTCGGTGCCGTCGACGTGCGTGCCGATGCCCGTGTCGATGCCGCCGCCAACGTCGATGCCGTCCGCGTCGACGCAGCCGTCCGCGTCGTCGACGGCGATGCGGCCGCCAAGCCGCCCGTCGCTCGCCGCGTCGTCGACCGCCGCTCTCACGTGGGCGTCGCTCTCGTCGAACGGCGTCGGGACCTCGCAGCCTTCCAGCTGGCGCTGGCGGTGGCGGTGCAGCCAGACCTCCGCGACCACCCACTCGATCGATCGGCCGCCATCCGCAAACCAGGGATAATTCAAAACCCCCGTGACAGGATTGACAATCGGGGCGAAGCAGGCCGACCGAGGGTCATGCCGAAAAGCCATGGCTTGAGCCAAAATCCCTACGGGTGGTTTTGATGCGTTACCCCCCAATCAGCATCCGCCTTTCCCGCGTGTTTCAGTAGGGGGGAGCCCGGCTGTCTTTGCATTTCCCACTGGGTCATACAACAGAGGATCGACGTCGCTCGCCTTCGCGGCCCCGCGCCAAAAGGAGGGGCACGGCGTCGAGCTCAAATGCCCCCCCCCCCCCCCGCGCATCGAGCTCAAACGCCCCTGGATGAGGACGGGGGCGGGTGGCGGTTCCTTGTGTCCTTTCTCCACCTCGCCCTCATTTTCCCCCTCACCCCCTCCCCCCCGGGTGACTTCGGGGACCTCGTCGGGGCTCATGGTGGTGCTATGGCCCGCATGGGCCTCGCAGCGCCTCCCGAGAACCTTCGAAGGTCCCCTCCGGACCACCGACCTCCCCCGCCGCCTTTTCGTCATCATTCTCACCCACGTCCTCGGTTTCGTTTTCGCCCTCCTCTTATCGTCCGCCTCTTTCATGTTCCTCCTTGTCCTCCTCCTCCCCCCCCTCCTCCTCCTCCTCCGCCCCTTCCTCTTCTTCTTCCTCCTCCTCCTCTTCCTCCCCCTCCTCCTCCTCCTCCGCCCCCCCCACCCTCCGCGCCGAGCGCCTGAAATTCTCGCGGCTTCAGCCCAATCGGCTGTGGAAGAAAATTCTCTGAGAGGGCTTTCGATGCCCTGGGGTGGCTTCCGTGATGCCCTGAGACGGCCTCCGACACCATAAGGTGAGCCTCCGACCCCTGGGGATCAAGCGAGGGAGATCAATGCGCCCAAAACGCAAGAAAAGCTTCGATATTCGACGCGCGTCTCACACGACGCAGGCTTCTTCCTCTGATCCTCGTGAGGGACGTGCCGAAATAGGAGCGGATACGCCATAGTATGCATGAATGTATATATATATATGTGTGTGTGTATGTACCTATATGTGTGTATATATATATATAGATAAATATATGTATACACATGCAAAACTACGTGTATATTTAGATTATGCATGCATGCATGCGTTTACTATGCATGTATATGGGGCCGCGATTCTCGTGACGCGGTCCGCCCGAGCCTTCGGTGAAACTTCCCATGTGGCCACGAGCCTCGTGAGGGGCGCGTCGACATGGGCGCCGGCCGGCCACGGGATCGCCGCCGCTGGAACCCCCGAGGGGTGCGCCGAAATGGGCACGGGTCGGCCATGGAAGCGGCGCCGCTGGCGCCGATCGGTGGAGCTCCTCATGGCGCCGCGATCCTCGTGAGCGGTGTGCCAACGTGGGCGCGGGTCCGTCATAGGAGCAGCGCCACTGGGGCCTTAGGTGGAGCTCCCTATAGGGGCCACGATCCCCGTGAGAGGTGCACCGACATATGGGCACGCGGAGGGCAGAGGCCATGGTTGGAGGAGGAGGGGGGGGAGAAGGAGGAGGAGAAGGAGAAGCAGGAGGAGGAGAAGGAAGAGGAGGAGGGGCGAGGAGGAGGAGGAGGACCAGGAGGGGGAGGGGAGGAGGAGTAGGAGGAGGAGGAGGAGGAGGAGGAGGAGCAGGAGAAGGAGCAGGGGGAAGAGGCCAAACCTAGGCTCGCAGGTCCGAGGCAGATAGAGAGAGAGAGAGAGAGAGAGAGAGAACAAACAAAATAACAATGAGAGAGATGGAGAGAGAGAGAGAGAGAGAGAGAAGATATTTAGGGGTTAAGGTGTAGAGGGGGAAGGTATGAAGGGAGAGGAGAGGGGGAGAGAGAGAGAGAGAGAGAGAGAGAGAGAGAGAAAAAAAAAAAAACAGAGAGAAGAGGAGGTAGGTCCCCAAGGTCCCCGACGAGGTCCCCGAGGCCCCTTGCGAGGCTCACGAGGTCGCCCTGGTAGGTCCAAACTCGCGGGTGCCCGGGGAACGACGCCAGCACCGGCCACATCTCCGAGCATCGCGAGGACCGCAGCCGCCCCGCGCTCTTTTGCGCCCCCCCCCCCCTCCCCCCATCGATGCAGGCGTGGCACTTCTTGTTTTTATTAGCGACCTCTTTCGAGCAAGTGCTGCAAGTACCATTTGACAAGGAAGCGCTCGATAAATTGCGTGCGCTCAACGTTGTTGCCCCGTTCCTTGGCATTGTTATCCGCCACCCCCTGGGGGGCCCCCAAGCTCTCGCACTCGACGCTGTTGTAT
The DNA here is from genome assembly GCA_963575745.1 of Prorocentrum cordatum. NCBI lineage: Eukaryota > Dinophyceae > Prorocentrales > Prorocentraceae > Prorocentrum > Prorocentrum cordatum. The sequence continues at coordinate 5,600 of CAUYUJ010014913.1, forward strand.
CGGTTCCAGGCCGACGATCCTGCAGCATCCCGTTGTTGAGACTTGGAGCCTCCAGTGTCTCTTGGAACCCTTTGTGCAATCACTCTGCGTTATTATGAACCGCGCAGGGGTGCCCTGGGGCCTGGGCCCCTTGTTGCTGGTGTCGATGTTGATGATGCCGATGCTGCTACAGTTGCTACTTCGTCTGCTGCTGCTGCTGTTGTTGCTCCTCCTCCTTGCTCTCTTCGTCCTCCTCCTCCTCATCCTCCTTCCCCTTCCCCTCCTCCTCCTCCTCCTCCTCCCTCCTCCTCCTCTTCCTCCTCTTCCTCCTCCTCCTCTTTCGCCATCCTCCTTTCGACCCTCTCTCATGAGGTGTTCCACTATCGGCTGGCGGCAAGGGCCGGAGGCCTGCGCATTGTACGACTCATCCGCATAATTGTGAGTCCAAGTGGCATTGCCTGCGAATGCCATCTGATCGCAGAGATGTTCAGCCAGTGCGTGCACTTTCATGGTGACTCTCAAGCCCGCAGCAGTCCACCCAGCCATGATTCTGGTCACGCAGGCCCTGCAATGATCTAGTGCTGTCTCGGACATACGCCGCGGCTCCGACTTCAAAACGCCGTAGAGCTCAAGCAGGGCCTCGCCAACTCCCAGTAACTGTGAGCCCTCGTCCCCGCGATGCCCGCTTGCATTGATCAGGGCGTCGCCGCCCTTCCTCGACAGGAGCTCTACAAAGAAGGGTAATAATATTTTGGCTTTGCCTGCCTTCAACTTCAGGAAATCACCATTTATCACACCCTTGAAGGACAATGCGGGCAGCCTGTCGTTGTCTGGGGTGTTGTGCCTCCTGTAGAAATCTTTCATCATTGACGTCACCGTGTAATCTTTCTCGTCTTCGTCATCACCGAAAAACTTTTCATTGTCCAGTTCAGAAATGACTTTTCCTTCATAGTATCCCAATATACCCAACTCCAAGAAGTGCATGCTGTCCAGGAGGACATGGTCCGTCGTGAGTCCTGGAACCCCCGCCCACTGCAGCGAGGGGTTGGGGGAAAGCCGGCAAATATAATTCAATCCGCCTTTGGGTTTTTTGTGCGTGTGAATAAACCGCATCGCCTCTGCAAAATCAGAAGTCCTCTGCCCGTTGAGAATATCAGGGTATCCTTTCAAACTGGGTTCTAAACGGTCTCCCCTCGTAACATTTGGAAGGATATGATTGCCGGGTTTCTTATCGAATACAACGCCACCCTTCTTGTGGGACCTCACAGTGCAATCACAAATCTGATCCTGAAGCCACGCTGACCCATCTCGAGGCACGCGGTGGGCCTGCAGGCAAGTCGCAGCGGTTCGCTCAAACCAACCATGGGTTCGTCGCTTTCCTCTAGTTGCAAAGTTGACGAAATCTCGACGGGGCTTGAAACATCTGAGGCACCCGTGCGTCGTTCGATAATCGGGCAGACCAAAGCTTTTGGGAAGCTCATCCATGTCACAGCTTATCTCCACCACTGCGACATGGCACATGGCCCCTGCCCTATCCTTGAAGAGAGGTTTGCCCGCGAGCATCTCGCGAATCGTGTCGGCTGGCCAAGGTCGACCATGAAAATCTGTCGTTGGCCATATCCCTAAGGCCGCTGCTTGGGCATGCGTGGCAAAAATCCCCCAAATACGTTGCACCGTGTGCGCCCCGCGGCAGCCGCAGTTGCAAATTGACCTTCCGTGCAGGCTCACCATGGGGATGCATTGAAAACCAGGACCAAGCTTTCGGCGGGCCCGGACGGATGCATCGCGGGGGGGCCCTTTCCCCTCCATTGTAAAGCATCGTCAGTGATGTTTGCGCTGTTGTTCCTCCTCCTGTTCCCCTTCCCTCCTAGTTCGTTTGGCCCGTAGGTTTTCAGACCTTGCGTTCGAATGCTCCTCTTCGCCCCCCTCGCCCCCTCCCCATCCCTCCTCCTGGGCCAGGGGGCGCAGAGATGTGAGCCCCCTTCCGAAAGCGCAGTTCTAGCTTTCAAAACCTTCTGTCGGATCTGTGGATACAAGACACGAAAATATGCCCGGCCCTCGCCGGGCCAACGCTGGCGCATGAGAGTTCGCGCCCCCCCACCACGGCAATCCACGCGCAGTTTATGCTGCGCGCGTACATAACGCAGCAAATATGCATGCGTTCAAACCAGTAAACACATTACCAGTGATCCTACACAAACCATGCGTAAATCATCATAATCTTAACTAACTTGCACAATGTTTCACAAATGGCCAACTACCCGATCATTTTCTGGGAAACGACGCTTTTTTGAGGCTATTATAATACAGAGCTCCCAGCGCGCGCGTTGCGGCTTAACTTGGGGATTCAATCGGCCACCGCGTCGACGCGGGTGGCGGGGGCGCATGCGAACGCCCCCGCTGGCGCCTTCGGTGGAGCCCCCTACGGGGCCACGAAACATGCGAGGGGTGCGCCGAAATGGGTGGCAGGGGCGCATGCGAACGCCCCCACTTGGGCCTTCGGTCGAGCTCCCTATGGGGCCACGAAGCGCGCGAGAGGTGTGCCGAAAAGGGCGGAGGGGGCGCGCGCGAACGCTCCCATGTGGGCCTTCGGCGGAGCTCCTTGCAGTGAGCGGCCTGGATAAGGACATTTATGTGTTTCCAAAAGAGTTCGGTCATTCGTTAGGTTTACATGCGTTCCTTGGCCTTGTTGGCGGCGAGCCCTCCACGCCCCCCCCCCCCCCCGAGTTTGGACGCGCGGGTTCGCTTGGTCAACGAGGGCGGCTGGTCTAAGGGGCGAGGCCCCAAGAAGGCCCCAGCGGGGGCGTTCCCATGCGCCCCCGCCATATATTTCGGCACGCCCCCACGCGTCCCGCGCCATGCCCCCATAGGGAGCCCCACTGGAAGCTCAAGTGGGCGCGTTTGCTCCCCCGCCGCCCACTTTGGCACGCCGCTCGCACGCTTCGCGGCCCCATGCAGTCGCTGGCCTAATCTAATGAACGATAAGTAAGGGGCGAATCTGTTTTTCCCCCAAGGAGGGTCCACGACGTCCGCAGGAACGTACGGGCCCTTTTTCTAGCGGCGCTCCGCAGCCATATATGCTCTTGCGATTCGACCACCGTCCCTTCTGCCAAACCACCGGAAATCCGATCGGTCACCGCTAAGGGCGCACTTTAGCTTCCAGGCCAACATGGGAACTGTTCGATCGTGTCGGGCGAGCGCGTGGTCTGCACTGCCCACGACAGAGAACATGTGCAAGAAACTGTGTTCACTTGGAAATCAGATCGGTCGCCGCTGAGAGTTCACTTTTAGTTCCCAGGCCAACATGACGACTTTTCGATTGTGGGCGCTACAGAAACTCCTCGCGGGCGGGGGGGCGGGGCGCGCGCGCGCGGGGCACGCGCTGCCCATGGCGGAGATTATGCGCGAGAAGCTATGTTAACTTTGAGGTTCGATCGGTCACCGCTAAGGGCGCGCTTTAGTTTCCAGGCCAACATGGCGACGTTTCGACTGTGGACCATGCAGAAACTCCTCACGGGGCGCGCGCGCTGGGTCTGCGCTGCACACTGCAGACCACATGCGCAAGAAGCTATGTTAACTTGGAAGTCCGATCGGTCACCGCTGAGGTGTTACTTTAGTTTCCAGGCCAACTTGGCGATGTTTCGATTGTGGGCAATACAGAAACTCCTCACGGGCGCGCGCGTGCGGGGTCCGCATTAATTGCCCAAGACCGAGAACGCGCGCAGGAAGCTATGCGAAGTTGGCAATCCGATCGGCCACCGCTAAGGCAGCACTTTAATTTCCAGGCCTGCAAGGCGAAACTCATCACGGGCGGGCGCGCGCGCGTGCGGGGTCTGCAATGCCCGCGGCAAATGCCATGCGCAAGAGGCCATCGCAACATGGGGGCGTTTCGGTTGTGGGCAATGCAGAAACTCCTCGCGGCCAGACGCGCGCGCCGACGCGCGCTCGGGGTCTGCGCAGGCCGCGACAGAGAACATGCGCAAGACGCTGTTCGAACTTAGGAAGCCGATCGGCCACCGCTAAGGGTTCACTTGGGTTTCCAAGCCAACATGGCGGCTTCGCGGTTTTGGAATATCGCAGAAAACTCGTCACGGGCGGGCGCACTGCCCATGACATATCACATGCGCAAGAAGCTCCATTAATTTTGAAGTCAGATCGGTCACCGCTGCGGGCTCACATTAGTTCCCAGGCCAACATGGAGACTTTTCGATTGCGGGCGAAACAGAACCTCCTCACGGGCGGACGCGACGCGCGCGCGCGCCCGCGCGCGGGGTCGGCGGATAACATGCGCAAGCAGCGAAGTTAATTTAGAAGTCCGGTCGGCCACCGCTAAGGGTTCACTTCAGTTTCCAAGCTAACATGGCGACTTTTCGATTGTGGTTAATACAGGGCCCCCTCAGGGGCGGCGGGGGGAGCGGGGCGCGCGCGCGTGCCTGCGGGGTGCTGCCAGCGACAGAGAACATGCGCAATAAGCCATGTCAACTTGGAGTCCGATCGGTCACCGCTGCGGGGGCACTGTCAGTTTCCAAGCCAACATGGCGAGTTTTCGATTGTGGACGCTGCAGCAACTCCTAAGGAGCGGAGGGTGCCCCAGCGAGGGACTGGGCCTCAATGCTCCTACTTTGGCACGCGGGCGAAAACTCCAGCGCGCGCCCCGCAAGGAGCGGGGGGGCCCGAGAGAGGCGCCTGGCTTGCGCGCGACCGCCGTCGCACTACGTCGAGCAAGCGCAAGGAATTCGGTGGAACCACGAAACGCGTAATGGGGCGTTCCGAATTAGGTGGCGGGGGCGCGCGCGAACGCTCGCAGCGGGGCCTTTGGCGGGGCCCAGCACGGGGCAACTCAAGGCGTGAGCGGTGTGCCGAGATGCGTGGCGGAGACGCCGGCGAACGTTGCCACTCTCGCGGCATTCGGGCGATGATGATGACGACGGTGATGGTGATGGCGATGGCGATGTGATGAGGCAAGGCCGACTCCATGTCCACGCAACGTTGGCCCGGGCCCTGGGAAAGCCGAGCGGGCAGAGCTCGGGCATTCCGCCCCGCGGCGGCGGAACCTTTCCCAGGCGTGGGCCGGGGAGGCAAGGCGGCCCAAGAGGCCTAACCCAAGACGGCCCGATGCGGCCTCACCCCAGACGGCCCAAGTTGCCGAAAGATAAACAGCCCAACATGCGCGTTGCTGCTCTCGCCGCGGGTTGGCGAGTGGCGCTGTGCATGGTGATGCTCGATGCCGCAATCTGCAATGCCCTGCCTCGCAATGGGGTTTAATTGTTTCCCTGCAGCGAAGGCTCATCCAGAACCTCTTGGCTGATGTTTCGGTGATTCTGGGCCGTCTTGGGCCGTCTGAAAGGATTTCGGGGCCCCGACCTAGATCCAGGCGCAGTTTCTCCAGCATGGGGGGCCCGTGCGGGTTGCGCCACTGGGGCCTTCGGCGGACCTCCGCAAGTTTCTCGGGCAGGCGGGCGGCGATGAGCCATGGAATGTTGAGGTTCGACACTTGGTTGTCAAGTTTTGCATAGTCAGCAAAGAGGCGTACTGGTATGCACCGATCTGGCCCGCATGTCTTAACGACTGCATGCTGGTAAAAATTGCTGCAGCAGAGCGATGGGTCGGACTTGTGTCTGAGAAAAGAGTCGGGGTCCGATTCAAATTGGCGGCTCATGACCTCGTGAAACGGCACGGAAGGAATCTCTTCCAACTTCGACCGTCTTGCTTTCGACGCCCGTAGAGGAACACATATATACTCAAGCAGCTCGCGTTTGACATCATCAGTCCCAACCACACTGTCAATAGCTCTCGCACTGTTTTTGGAGTGAACCAGGTCTTTCGAGAACTTCTCAACTCCACGGCCGCCAGCCAGTGTAATCAAACGGCACAATCTCACCAACCTCGACAAACATATCCTCCCCCGATTCCTCCCTCGTTCCTCCTCTCTCCTCGTTCCTCCTCTTCTCCACCTCATCCTCTAGTTATTCCTCTCCTCCTCGCTAGTGCTCCTTGAGCGTATAGCCACCTGTGCGACGTCATAGCGCCACTGAAAAACAGCGACAGCAGCATGTTGCGGAGATCCCTGCCAGGGCCATTGGAACCAGTGGTCCCCGCGGCCACCGCGGCCCGGGCGCTGCTTCTCCATGATTCGATCCCCTTGCGACCGAGAAGCCCAATGGAGCGGCTGGCGAGCTTGGCGCGCGCGTGGCGCCTGACGGCTGTCAAGTCGGACTTGCTTGCCATGGCGACTGATCGCCACATAAACTTGGGCCGAGCGCTACTTTGGGGCTTCTTAGTTTTGTGGGTCTGGGGCCTGCAGTGGACCTCTGGGGGGCCCTTGGGGTTTCTCGGGAGCTGCAGCGGCGGGGGCTGGGCCCCCGCCGCCCAGCCCTCATGTGGAGCTGCAGCGGCAGGGGCGCCAGGCGCTAGTGTGTTTGTTAGGGGAGTGAGGTCGAGAGATCCAGGGGCCTGAGATTCGAAAGTGCCGAGTCGTCGGATGTCCGGATGTCCTGAGCATTCCCGCGGCTCCTTGCTCGCATTCCTCCTACCTCTTCCCTCCCCCCCTCTCGTCTTCCCCCCCCCCTCCTCCAGTATCCAGCCCTCTTGATTCTTAAAGGGGGCCGGAGGAAGGGGATGGGGGAAGAGTAGGAGGGGGAGGAAGAGGGGGGGAGGAAAAGGAGGCGGAGGAGGAAAAGGAAGAGGAGGAAGAGGAGGACAACTGATTCCAAGTCGGCGGCCTGCCGTCGACTCGAGGTCCAACAGCCTGCGCCAGCAGCACTGCATTAAACGCTTCACAGGGTGATGGGCAATATATGCAGCCGGCGCCATGTCTCGAGGCCTCGCATTCGACCCCATCGTACTATTTGCAGGGTTGGGATCCACATATTCAAATCTTTTGAGCGTTCCTGCGTGCTCCCGGGATCAGAGGCGTGGATTTTCAACGTCTGGGGGCCCTCCGAGACAGTTCAAGAGCGCAATGTTTGAAAACCGCCAGCGCCCTGCGCTGGTTGCTCCACATCTGCCCGCCACCGTGCCCCTGCACGGAGTGGGGTCAACAAGAATTCCTATTGAGCCTGGACCCCCTCTTTGGGGCTTGCCACCGACGCCGACCGATCGGTCCAGGACGCCCGGGATAGCTTCCCGACGGCCCAAGATAGGCCTCCAAGAGCACTCCCAAGCGGGCCCCAAGACGGCCCAAGAGCCTTCCAAGACGGCCCAAGAAGCCCCCGAGACAGTTCCAAGAAGGGCCCCCGACGGGAAACCCAGCCCCCGGCCCCGAGAAGCCCATCCTAGGTCCTAGGAGGCCCCGAGATTGAAGCCCCCAAGAGGCCCGCAGGAAGCAGGAAGCACAAAGGGGCCCTCAAGAGGCCCCCAGAAAGCTCCAAGACTCCCCCAAGAGCTCCCAAGAGGCCCCCAACAGTCGCCCTCAACAGATATTCCTCGAGACCCTGAGCACAAGGTTACCAGAAACACGGCGGGCAAATGCCCTCCCACCGCGATTCGCAAACAAGGGCGCGGCTCACCAGCAGCAGTTCGGTCCCCAGGCGGCGGGGCGCGGCTCACCATCAGCAGCTCGGTTCCCGGGCTGAGGATGCAGGTCGGACGGTCGACGGCCTGCCTCACGAGCTCGACGATGACGAAGCCTGGGTACACCCGAGCCAGCTCTCTTCCTCCTGCTCCTCCTCCTCCCCCCCCCCTTATCCTCCTCCTCCTTCTCCTCCTCCCCCCCTCGTCCCCCTCGAACATCCATCCTCCATCTCGTCGCCCACCCTCCTTCGCATCCTCCTCCTCCTCCTCATCATCATTATCCTCGCCGTCGTCGTCGCCGTCGGCGTCGTCATCGTCGCCGTCGTCGGCAATCCTCATCCCCACCCTTCATCATCACAATCATCCCAATATCATCATCATCATCATCATCATAATCATCATCATCGTTATCTGTATCATTACCATAATCATCAGCATCATCATCATCATGATCGTCATCGTCATTGTCATCGTCGTCATCGTCATCATCATCATCCTCACCATCATGATTATCATCATCCTGTTCCTGTTCCTGTTCCTTTTTCTCCGTGCTCTTTCCCCCTCAACCGTCGCCCTTGCCCTCGTCGTCTCGACCGTCGTCCCCCATGTCCTCCCCTCCCATTCGTCTACTCATCATCCCCCTCCTGTCCCTCGTCCCCCCTATCACCCTCGCCCCTATCATCGCCCTCCCCCCTCCTCTTGTGTTCCCCTCCCCTCCCCCTCGTTCTCGTCCTTGTCCGCCTTCTCCTCCTCCTCCTCCTCCTCTGTCAGCCTTCTTCTTTTTCTTCTTGTTCTTCTTCTCCTTCTTCTCCGCAGGCTGCTCGTCGAAGGACGCCTTCCACGGGGCCTTGAAGGGCTTCTTTCCCTTTCCTTTAGCCTTTGGCTTTGGCTTTGCCTTTGGCTTTTTTGGCGCTGCCTGCGCGACCTCTACCTCCTCCGCCGACGAGTCGCTCGAACTGGTGCTGGAGCTGTCCTTGTCCTTATCCTTTTTCTTATCCTTGCCCTTCTCCTTTTTCTTATCCTTGTCCTTATCTTTTCCAGCGTCCTTGTCCTTATCCTTGTCCTTGTCTTTTGCCTTTTTCTTATCCTTCGACTTTTTCTTTTCCTTCTCCTTATCCTTTTTCTTATCCTTATTCTTGGCTTTGCCATTCTTCTCATTTGAATCGCTCGAACTGTCATCCTTCGACTTCTTACTAGACTTCTTCTTCTTAGTCTTCCTTTTTCTGTTGTCAGTGTCAGAGTCGTCGTCATCTTTCTTGGAAGTCTTTTTCTTTTTCGTTGGTGGCTCGTCGCTGCTGCTTGAACTATTTTTTTTTGTCGTCGTCGACCTTGACCTTCTCCTTGTGCTTAGCGTTCTTGCCGCCCTCGCTGCTCGAGTCGTCCGAGCCGGTGCCCTCGTCGGACTCAGCCTCGAGCTCCTCAATGGCGCCCTTGTCGCTGTCCTGCTCCTCGGCGCCCTGCTGGCCGATATTGCCCTCCACGGTCAAGTCCGTCTGCTTCCTGGGGCCAGAGAGCGCTGCCCCGCTCCTCGTCAGTGCACGTCCACCGCCCGTGGCCCCGATACTTTAATGACTGGGTAAGATCAGGGACACTGGGCGTCAAACGTGCAATGAACGAGTTGGGCATTCGCGCACCCCTGGTGCCTCGTGCCATGTCGCTCGAGCTTGCGAGTGTAGAAGTACACGATGCACTGCCGCTTCAGGTCCCTCTTCTTCATGTGGTTCCTGGCGCAGAACTTGGCATACGCGTCGACGTGCGCCTCATCCTTGAAGACGCCCATGAGCTGAGGCTTGCTCAGCCACTCCCCCTCCGAGGACGACTCAGACCTCAAGAGAAGGGGAAGATTGGAACATCCGGCAGACCTCGAGGCGCCAGAGCAAACCTTGAACCTGCATTTGTTACCCCCTGACTTAGGACACGTGCGCGGGGAAAAAGCCTACTGCCGGTTCAAAGCCTACTGCCGGGGCTCCTGATTTAGGACACGTGTGCGGGGAACCCCGCTGACCACATGCTCTTGCGAGCCCGCAGGATGATGCCTGCGGGCCCGAAGCAGCGGTCAGCCTTATCCCAGAGAGCTCTCATGTCCCTCTTGACCTTCAGGGTGAACATATACCCCCTCCTCTTCCTCCTCCTCCCCCTCCTTTTCCTTCTCGTCCCCCTGCTCGACTTACGTCCTGGTCCTTGCCCACCTCTGCTGGTTATGCTGCGGCCAACAATGCCCCCGCTTCTGTAATCCCAGTCCTCCTGAGACCTCCGACGTCGTGATCTGTTCAATTCCAGGGCTGTTGATCCAGGGGGTGTCTTCGGGCCCCAGTGCCGCCGGAAAGTGATCCGGGGCCAATCCCCTGGGGAGGGGTCGATAGTTCCACGGGGTCTGCATTGCGAGGAAGTCACGACGTCGGAGGTTCGAGGAGGATCGGGATCACAGAATCAGGAGGAGGAGGCGAAGACGATGGGGGGGGGAGGAGCCCGCCGCCCCCTTCCCGCGCAGGACTCCTGCATGATCCCCCTGGGTTTCCACGAGGACGCACCCGCCGCCGCCCCCTCCACCTCCCACCTCCCCCACCTTTTCCTCCTCTTGTTTATTTCGGTCGGAGTGTTGGAGGTCGAGGCCCACGAGAGGCCCCCTAAGAGACCGCTGCGGCACCAGGCGGGGAAAAGGGAGGGCCCCCCCCCAGCTTTCTTCCACCCGATGGGGAAGGAAGGAAGTACGAGGAGGATGAAGAGGACGGGGTACACCTTGAGAGTCTGTGAGTCCCTGTACGTCTGCACGAACTCGCGGCCGTTCGCGTCGAGCTGCAACCTGTTCTTCTGGTGCGCTTTGAGGTGCCGCCGGAACATTTTGTCCCTGTTCTTGACGAAAGTCTTGTCCTTCTTGCTCCTACGAACGCACGACAAACGCGTCAGCCTTCAAAGCCACGCGACTTGCGGCCCCCGTTGGAAGACGGGGGGGAGGAGGATGAGAAAAACGAGGAGGACGAGGGGGGGGGGAGGAGGAGGAAGAGGAGGGAGGACGAGAAGGTGAACGAGGAAGAGGAGTATGGAAAGGTGTAAGGGCAGGGGGGCAGAAGGAGGAGTAGCAGCAGCAACAGCAGAAGCAGGAGCAGGAAGAGAAGGAGAATACGGGGGAACGGGGGTGGATGAGGATGAGGATGAGGAGGAGGAGGAGCAGCAGCAGCAGCAAGACGATGAGAAGAAGAATGGAAAAGAGGGGAAGAAGAGGCGGATCGCGGAAGGGGGGGGGGGCTCGGAGGAGAAAGGGTGGAGCGGCGGGGGCGAGGGCCGCGAGTCGCACGGCTTCAAGGGCGCCCGTTTCTTGCACTCAAGCCTCGGCCCCCGCTGCTTGGGCAGCTCATCCCCCTCCCAGGGGGTGATGTCCATGGCGGCGGATCGGAGTGCGTCTGCGCAACTTGAGCGATTGGGGGGCCCGCTTATTAATCGATGGTTGGGGGCCGTTTGGGCCCCCAAGCCCGCCAGTGACCAAGGGGCCCAAGCGGCCCCCGACCATCCCCAGAACGAGTCTGAGCCTCGAGCAATAAGCAGAGCCCCCCTTCCCTTCCCCGTCCGCGCTCTGCTGGAGCCCGGCTGCGAGAGACTGTGAAGGTGGACAGGGCATTGGGCGAGCATGGCCGGAGGCCTTGCGTATCGGTCAAGACGCGATGTCCCTCGATGGCTTCGGGTATCCGCCGGCGCTCCAACACGCGTGCACCGTTGTCCCTAGGGTCCCAACGGTGTCCCTCCATGTCTCTCGGTGTCCCTTGAGGTCCATCGGTGTCCCTCAGTGTCCCTCAGTGCTCCTTAGTGTCTCTCGGTGTCCCCCGGTGTCCGTCGACGTTCGTCGATGTCCATCGGTGTCCCTCAGTGCCCCTTTCATGCATCTCGGGGTCCGTCGGTGTCCTCGGTGTTCATCGGTTAAATATCTCTGGGCGTCCCTCCTTGTCCGTCGATGTCCTTCGGTGTCCCTCAGTGTCTTTGAATGTCTCTCGGTGTCCCTCGATGTCCGTCGGTGTCCGTCGATGTCTCTCGATGTCCGTCGGTGTCCGTCGATGTCCGTCGGTGTCTATCGATGTCCGTCGATGTCCCTCGGTGTCCGTCGATGTCTCTCGATGTCCGTCGGTGTCCGTCGGAGTCCGTCGGTGCGCATCGGAGTCCGTCGATGTCCGTCGGTGTCCGTCGGTGTCCGTCGGTGTCCGTCGATGTCTGTCGATGTCCGTCGGTGTCCGTCGATGTCCTTCGATGTCTATCGATGTCCGTCGGTGTCCCTCGGTGTCCGTCGATGTCTCTCGCTGTCCGTCGGAGTCCGTCGGTGTCCCTCGGTGTCCCTCAATGTCTCTCGGTGTCTCTCAGTGTCCCTCGGTGTCCGTCGATGTCCGTCAGTGTCCGTCGGTGTCCCTCGATGTCCCTCGGTGTCCCTCAGTGTCCTTCAATGTCTCTCGGTGTCCCTCGGTGTCCGTCGATGTCCGTCGATGTCCGTCGGTGTCCGTCGGTGTCCCTCGATGTCCCTCGGCGTCCGTGGATGTCCGTCGGTGCCCCTCGATGTCCGTCGGTGTCCTTCAGTGTCCGTCGATGTCTTCCGATGTCCGTCGGTGTCCATCGGTGTCCTTCAATGTCTCTCGGTGTCCCTCGGTGCCCCTCGGTGTCCGTCGATGTCCGTCGATGTCGCTCGATGCGCCTCGGCGCCCGTCGATGTCCATCGATGTAGCTTAGGGCCTAGGCAGAGGGGAAGGAGAGCGAGAGGTGGCGGCGACTGAAGCATCACGGAGGCGCACGCACAGCAAACGTAAGAGAGGACCGAAAAGGTCGGGGCCTCGCTCTCGGGCAGAGGAGGAGGAAGCTCCGGCTGCTGTTGCTCCTCCTCCTCTGCCCCCCTCCACTCTTCCTCCGCCTTATCCTCCTCTTCCTCCGCCTCCTCCTCCTCCTCGCCCTGCCCCCCGTCATCCTCCCCCCGCTCTTCCTCCGCCCCTTCATCCTTCTCATCCTGCTACTCCTTTCCTCCTCCTCATCAAAGACATCCTTCTTCTACTCGTCGTCGTCGTCCTTCTCGCCCCCCCCTCAACTCCCTCCCCTCCTCGTCCTCCTCCTCGTCCTCCTACTCCTCCTGCCCCTCCTCCTCCTCCTCCTCCTCCTCCTCTTCCTCCTTCCCCCCTCCTCGCCCTCCTCCTCCGCCTCCTTCCCTTCCTCCTCCTCCTCCTCCTCCTCCTCCTCTCGTCCTCACCCTCCTCCCGTGCCTCCCCTTTTGACCCCTCATCTCCCGCCTCCTCAGGGCGAGGGCGCGGGCGAGGACGAGGGGAGATGATGGCAATTCTGCGGGCGCCCTCTGCGGCGACCGCGTTTGCACACAATCCGCCGCCACCACTCGCTCTCCTTCCCCTCTCCCCATGCACGACCACCAGTAGCAAGAGGCAACGGGCTATTGTCCTCTAGGGGCCGCATTCGTGCCCCAGGGCCGTCAGGAACGGGCGGGGCGAAGAGCCAGTCCCTGGGGAAGGGGTCGAGCGTTCCAGATGCCCCGCGATTTGAACGACCGCGCCTTAGGCGCCCCATTGGGTGCAAGAGGAAGAAGTGGACGAGGACGGCGGCGCAGGCGTGTCAGCTTTTTGCAGGGTCTAGGCGGGCCCGCCGGAATGTGCGCGCGCGTGCGTACGTGCGTGCATGCGTGCACGTGCGCATACATATGTGCATGTGTGCATGTATGTGTGTACATGGCTGTGTCTATATATATATGTGTGTATGCATATATGCACATGTATGTTTGCATATGTATATAACTATGTGTGCACATGTATGTGTGTAAGTGTATGTATGGTTGCATGCCTGCATGCATGTGAATGTATGCGCCCGTGTATTCATGTATGCATGCGCGCACGCAAGCACGTACTTATGTATGTTTGTAATTTTGTATGCATGTATGGGTTTGTGGGTTGCAACCCACAAACCCATACATACATACATACATCCATCGATCCATGGATCGATCATGATCGATGGATGGATTGATGGATGGATGGAGGGGTGGATGCCGGTATGCATGCACGCACGCACGTGCGCGCGTACCTGAGTATGTATGCATGTAAGTATGTAGGTGTGGCCGTCCGTTCGTGCATACGTACGTGGGTATGTCGCTTTTTTGTGATGTATGTATGCAGTTATGTATATATGCATGGATGTATGAATGTGTGGATGCATGTATGTATGTACATATGCATGCGGGGGTGCATGTGTATATGACTTTATGTACGTTGGTATGTACGCGTGCGCGCACATGAAGGATGTGCATGGGGGCGCGGGGGGATGCGCGGTGGCATTCGCGGGCACGTGCGGACACCAAACGAAGCCATATAGGTTTAAGCAATTGTCAGCCAACTTATACCAATACTATGCAAGGTGGTTGCAATGTGAGGACCCAGGCGTAGCTGAATCATACCACATGCTAACCTTGCGAGCAAACGCGTTATACTGCGAGGCAACTCAGTATACCACAATTGGCTTCATAATGCAACGTATGTAAAGTTAGCACGCGCAGTCCCTAGGAAACTGTAAGAGCAGTCGCCCGCGACATCTGAAGTTGGACACCGAATTATTCGGAGACGCGTCGCCGAAACTTGGACTTCAAATGTTTCGGGGGCCGAGAAGCATAATTATTTCGCTCGCCGCCGAAAGTGGGACATCGACTGCTCGCCCGACGCCGAAAGTGGGACATCGATTGCTCGGCCGACGCCGAGAGTGGGACACCGATGTTTCGTCCGACGCCGAAAGTGGGACATTGCACCTCTTGGGGGGGAAGGGGGGGGGGGGGGGCGCAAAAGGGGACACGGAGGGACACGGAGGGACATTTAGGGACATTTAGGGACACGGAGGGACATTTACGGACACGGAAGGACATTTAGGGACACGGAAGGACATTTAGGGA
>CAUYUJ010014913.1:22500-25000 GCA_963575745.1 Prorocentrum cordatum
AACCACGCGATGTACATTGAAATCGCTGTAAACTGGAAGCAGGCCGCATGATCTGCACTGAAATGGTTGTAACCGCAACCGAACCATATGTTCTTATGAAGACTGCAGCAAACCACGGTCAACCCAGGACAACCCATGACTACCCACTTGTTTACGTCGTAACTCTTGTAAAGCTGCACCAATGATCATGCCGCCAGCTGAAATCATTGGAATCGTTCCCCAACCAGATGGTTAACGTTGTATGCGTTGTTAAACTCACAACAATATACCAACCGACGCGATTTCAATTGCCATTCGTGAAAACCGCAGCGAACATCATGGTCTACGTTATATAACCCTAGTAATCATAACAGAACCAGGTTGGTTCCATCGTAACTGCAGCAAACCATTACCAGACCATTCGAATTCCTGCTTACTTGATGTATATAATACTTAACCTCCTGTTTGCATCGTAATGGCTGCGAACCCTGATCGACGTGGCACCACGCGTTGGAACGGGCGAAATCGTCACCCTCTCCATTGGCTTATAATCCAGAGTCTACTCTGCACTTGCTGCGAAGGACTGCCAGCCGCTGGAATCCCATCGAACCCCGCGCATTGCAAACAGCCTCGCGCTGTCAATCGGGAACCAGCAGTATTCTCACCGAGTCATATAGCCGCTGAGCGCACGGCGGCGCGCGCGCGGGCCGTTCAGCGCTGCGTCGACGGGCTCCGTGCCGCGCCCCCGTGCTGCGCCGCCGCTCGATGCTGCGAGGGCGGGTCGAGTTTTTTTTTTTTTTTTTTTTTTTTTTTTTTTTTTTTTTTTTTTTTTTATATTATATATATATACTATGGCGCGCTCGCGTCCCTGGCCCAAGCATCGCTCAAGAAAAAGTGGAGCACCGTCAACAAACATCACTATATGTATCACCTGGGCGAGAGCGCCCAGCACATGAACCCGCGTGCGCTTTGGTGCTATATGTGCGAGGACTTCATGCGGTTCATGTCCGCCGTCGCAGGGAACATTAGCATAGGCTCGCACGTTTTGATTTTCAGTAAGAAAATAGCTGAGCCGTGGAGGATCGGTAGGTATAAAGCACGCTTTGCGACCCACACTTGGTTAGGACGAGGGCCCATTGAAAGCAACATGTATGGGGTGGAGGTCCTGGCGCCCCGATTTTGGGGCGGTGGATTTCGAGCTCGTGCGAAACTTTAGTGACTGCAGCTTTGCCCATGACGAAGTGGATGCGTTTCGCGCTGCCAACTAGCGCAAGAGTAATCCTCTCCTGCCTACGTCCTCCTTCTCCTTATCTTTCTCCTCCTTATCCTCCTCCTCATCCTTCTCCTCCTTCTATTCCTCCTCCGTTCCCCCCCCCTCCCATTCCTCCTCCTTCTCCTTATCATCCTCCTTATCCTCCTCCATTCGCCCCCTCCCCCCTCTCCCACTTCGCGCTTTCCTCCTCGTCCTCCTCGCCCCCCCCCTCCCTGTCGTGTTATGATACGCCAAACGTCGCTCTCCCGCATCCGCTCCCTCATCACCCCCCCCCCCCCTCGCCCCATCAGCTCGCCATCGTTCCAACAACTAGACAACGATCGCACATGTCAACGTGCCACCCCCCTCTCGCCCATAGCACAGGCCTGCGTCAGTTCATCAGCCCCCCACCCCATCAACCTCCACATTTACTTACATGATATCCCCGTCATCGCCAACTTACCTGCGAAACCCGAGACCCGCCCTAAACATCCTTCGAGCCATTCTGTGGCTCAAGCGGTTGCAGAGATGGTGGGCGACACGCCAAAAATGGCACCCCCCCCTCCTGCAGGCTCGGGGGCGCCGCGCATGGAGCACCCCGCCGTGGTCGGCAAGGTGCCCGGCCCGGCGCCGATCCCGACGCCAGCACCAGCGACGGCGCCCCCTCCGCTGCCCCCCGAGAACATGCTCCGCCCCAAGATGTCCCGAATGGACGACGCAACGGCCGAGGACAAGGCCGAGGGCAAGGTTGAGCCCCAGGGGGGGGCCGAGAAGAAGGTGGCGCCCCAGCAGACCGAGCAAGGGAAGGCGCCCGAGCAGGCCGAGCAGACGCCGATCCCCCAGAAGGCGAGACCCCCCAAGGGCCCTCCGCCGAAGCTCCCGAGACCACCCGACGGCCCTCCGCCCGAGAAGTTCCTGAAGGCGGAGGCGCCCCAGGGCCCGCCGCCCACGAACACCGAGCACGTTCCCGTGACGGAGGTGACCGTCGACGAAGGCCCGCCTCCTTATCCTCCTCCTCTTTCGTCTAATCCTTCCCTTATCCTCCTTCTCCTTCGCATTCTCTCTCCGCCCCCCCCCCCCAATGCCTCCCCAGACACCCTGTGCACGAGCGGGGCCGACATCCAGGACGTGTGCGGCGGAGACCCCATGCAGTCGCCAGTGCAGGAGACCCTCGTTTGCCTCCTCTATGTGTATGTTATGTATCCCGTCCACGCCTCGCTCTCCTCCCTTCCCTCCCCATCTCTCTCTCTGTCCCTCCCTATCCCTATC
>CAUYUJ010014913.1:27500-37500 GCA_963575745.1 Prorocentrum cordatum
GAGGCCCTCAAGAGGCGCTCAAGACCCCCCAAAAAACTCATCCTCATTCTCATGTTCCTCCTCCTACTCCGCAGCCTCGTCCTCCCCATCCTCTTCATCCTACTCCACCTTATCACCATTCTTCTCCTCCTCAGCTGCATCCTCCTCATCATGCTCATCATCGTCCTCATCATCGTCACCCTCATCTTCAATTTCATCATCATAGTCCTGATTATCCCCCTCATTTGCAACCCCTTATCCTGCTCCTCCTCCGCCTCCTCATCCTCCTCCTCCGCCTACTACCCCTCCTCTCTCCCTACGCCTCCCTCGTCCCGCCTAGGCCGCGGCCGAGGCGGCAGCTAAGGCCAAGGCCAAGCCCACCTCTGGCTGCTCCCTCCTTCTCACCCCCCCTCCTCTATGTCCCTCCTCCTCATCGTCCTCCTGCTCCTTCCCCCGTCATCCTCATCGTCCTTCTCCTGCTCGTCCTCCTCCTCCTCATGCTCCTCATCATCCTTCCCATTCCTCCTCCCTCCTCCCCCCTGCCGCCGTCCAGGGGGCCACCATGCGGGGGTGCGTATTGTGAGCTATGGCGACGACGGTGATGATGATGTTCATGATGATGATGCTGATGGTGATGTGATGATGATGATGATGATGATGGTGGTGGTCATACTGATGGTGAAGGCGATGGTGGTGCTAAACATGCTGATCTTGACGATGATGATCACGAGTATGGCCATGATGCTGATGCTGCCGGTGATGATAATGATGATGGCCCTGCCCAGAACTCGCACATCCAACCCCTAACCGCGCTTCAGTTCCCGGCGAGCATATGGTTTCCATCGCCCCCCCGATAGCGGACACCATATCAGAATGCTACGCCCGACCGCCCATCGAGATATCTCGAGGCAGATGCAATCGCGCGCGGCAATGGCGAAGAATCGAGGAAAACGGGGGGGGGGCGAGCCACGTCAGAACAAGCTCACGAGCTGGGCTTGGAAAGGAGAGCCTCGACCTCGGCGACGGGCCGCAATCCTGGCCCTGGATTCCATTCCCACTCCCACTCCTCCTCGAACGTAGCACCAGCACGCTTCACACCAGTGCAGCGCCAGATGACGGGGTACTTTGTCCCATCGGGCAATTTGTAGAGGTCGGGGTAGCTCGCGGGCCACCACTTCTTGAAACGCTTGTTCGACTCGGAATAGCGCCACCCCTGCGACGAATCGCCGCCTGAAAGGCTGCTTCCCACCATTCCGACCGACGGATCTAGAAGCTATGCTCCAATGTCGGGGCGGGGGGGTGGGCAACTGCTTCAGGCGAGATGGCTGCGCGGCCGCCAGGGGATGGGAAGAACAAGTACACGCAAGGGGGATAAGTATAATGAGTTTGATGGTGACGTTTCTGACGACGGTGGTGAGTTGGATGATGGAGGGGAGGGCGCGCGTGCCGCGGGCGCTGGTCGGTCGAGCTGGGCGCCCAATCTGGGCGTCGGGTTGGGCGTCGGGCGCCCTCGGGCGTTCGCCTCTGTGACAAAGAGGGGGGGGGGGGAGGAGGAGAAGGAGGAGGAGGAGGAGAAGGAAAAGGAGGAGGTGCTTGCCGAGAGGCGGTTGGGTCGGCCCGCGGCGGCGGGCGGAGGGCCCACTAGCCCCCCCGCCCCCCACCCCAGCGCGTGCACCACGGAGCCCACAGGGCCAGGAACCGCGTTGCATGCGCCGAGGCGGGGGGGGGATGGCCAATCGAACCTGGCAAAGCGGCCGAGCGGCCCGTGCTCACGCGCGCGAAGCCTGCCAGGGCGCGGCACTCCACGCACAGCACGCCCAGCGGCGGCGGGGCGTGGCCGACCTCCAGGTGGCCCAGCGAGCCCAGGTGGCCACTGAAGAAGAGGGCCGTGCCGACCCACACGTGGACCAGCTCGAACATGCACGAGCTGCATGCAGCAAAACTGGCTGGATGCAGGCCAGCACTTAAGGTGCCCAAGGGCCAGCCACGCTGCAATCCCAAGGGACCTGGCCGGCCTGCACCTGCCTGGCGACATATGAACCTGCCCTGGGCAGGATTTGAAAGCCGAGCCTGTGGCGGCCCTGCTGTCACCCAAAAAGTCAGCCATCACTGCCAGGAGAGTGACCCAGGGCGCTGCATCTTGCCGCCGTCGTCGTGGATGGGGCCTCTTATTGGGGTCCTCTTGGGGCCTTATTGGGGGTCAGCGCCGTCAGAGAATTTTTAAGGGACCTTATTGGTGGGCCTTATTGGGGTCTTCTTGGGGCCTTATTGGAGGGCCTTATTGGGGGATCGTGGGGTCCTATTGGGGCCTTATTGGGGTCTTCTTGGGGCCTATTGGGCGAAAATCCAGGACCTCAAGATGCTTGCTCCAGCTCGGGAAACAATTTAGGAATGAGCGCATTAAAGATGTGCACCAGAACTGGGATGGCCATGGAATTCCCAGCGAGCTTGCCCATCGCAAGTGCCGAGTCCAGCGGGGCCACGCAGCTGGGATCAAACCCCTGCAGGCGAAATAACTCAGCGGGGGTCATTCTCCGTCTGTGACTGGTGACCCAGAAACCCGCCGCGCGGCGACGGGTCAATGTGGGAGAAAACTCGTGGAATACTTGGAGGTACCTCCAAGACGAAACCGCCGGCGCACTCTCACCTCAATCTCGCGATGATAACACAAATTATCGCAAGTTCGAAGTTAGCGCACCAGAGCTCGCGAGGCAATCATCTAGCACGATCTCGGGGCGTCCATCCCAAAATGCAATTGAAACGTAGTCACAAGAATGTGCATCAAGAAAACGAACCCCCTCGCCGAAGGCCAAGGGCCCCATGGAGGTGCCAACTAGGAGCGCCCCGGAGGAGAGGGGGTCTAACGGCCGAGAACGCGAGGGTACCTCTCCGAAACCAAAGTTGTTATTCACCCGAGGCTAGTTGTACGCTACGCTATATTGTTTGGAACCGGTTGAACTAGAGATGGCCAGCAACGCAGACTTCAAGCGTGTGATGTTTACCAGGAGGCCGGACGCATGAGCAATTTATAATCAAAACAGCACGGAACTTTTGGGTCGGGGCGGCGGCAGCCAGTATATCACAGTCAACTACAAAAGTCTCCTTAGAAGGGTGCCGCCCTTGCTCCCTCAGAGCCCGCTTGACCCTTCGGAGATTGGAGCAGGCGTGGGAGTTTGGGTCCGGCGTGGGCGTCGCACCTCGAGGTCCCTTAAAGGGGTCAAGAAGAGCAGAAACAGGCACAACAGGGGGTCGCGGTGGCCTGGGCAACGCTGGTCGTTGCTTCTCCGAGCGCCGGATCCCAACAATGTCTCAGGGACCCCAACGCACAACTATACCGATACTCATGCCCCGCCCCCCTCTCACTCTGATTCAATATCACCCCATGGTCCTCGAAGAGCATCGGCATCAATGTGTGTTTGGGCTCCCTAATGTATATCCTCGGTCTCGACTGAGGCAAGCCGAAGTCCGAGGCCCTATGCACTCGAGCTCGCGCGCGGAACCCGCAACGAGAGATATCCCTGGCGATCTTTCGAATTGCTCTGCCCCAGCGGTGTGTCGTCAGGCCCTTGACATTCTCAAATCCGCCACCGTGCCCCTGCGCGGAGTGGCATGTCGCGTCTTGTCGCGTGACTCTTTCGGGCCCCAAGGCCATCCAAGAGGGCCCCGAAAGGGCCCCCATGACGGTCCAAGAGGGCCCAGAGTCGCCGAGGGATCGTTCCAGGACGCCCAAGATGGCCGCCTGACGGCCCAAAAGAGGCCCGCACGAGGCCTCCCAAGATGGCCCCAAGAAGTACAATTCATTGAGTTGCTGTAGGTGTTTGAAGGATTTGGGAGTTCTTCGGCTCCCCGACGCTCCAAGACGGCACCAGAGGCCCCCCGAGGCGACCCACGCGGCCCCCAAGAGGGCTCCAAAACGGCCCAAGAGGCCCACAAGACAAGGCCCCAAACGGCCCTCCAAGAAGCCCCAAGAGGCTCCACAGAGGCACCCAAGGAGGCACCTAAGAAACTCCCAACAAGCACTACAACTGCAACCCAGATGCCCCCGAGATCTTTCCGACGAGACCCCAAGAAGCATCTCGGAGGGCTCTGACCCGCAACCCAGGCACGCTGGCGGAATGAGCCGAAGGCCATAATATATAAAAGATCGTATTCTACCGTGCTGGAGGGTGCGGAGGAAAGACTTGTACACGCGCATCCGTTTATCATTGAACCCCCTACGAAGCCCCATTGCAGAGAATGGCTGACAAGGAAGTCCCACTGCGAGGCAATCGACTTTGCTCAAACATCGCTCGTCCCGCTCGCACGCATCATCGAACCACACCTTGGGTTTGTGGTTCCTCAAGATAAACTGTTTCGCTGACGGGCACGTGTCGCTACTCCAGCGGTGTGACACTAACACGTCCGTCTCGAACGGCAGTAGCTGAACGAACAGCGAAAAGAGGGGCATCAGTTCCAGAGCAATCAGTGGCGATTCTGAATTTGATTGGGCTCGTACCGGAATTCGTGGATCTTTCGGCTTGAGCCAACCGTCGACGTCCCCGTGCCCATGCAAAGGCATATATCAGGCCCCTCCGCACCTCCTTACTTCGCGCATCCCCGCGATGCGCGAGGCGCGGTTACCTCCGCGCCCTCGCTGACCCCCTGGGCCCAGGCCGCGACGCGCGAAGTGTGATGATCTTCGTGCCCCTTGGGGTCACCTAGATGTCAGAGCACAACGGATCCCCCATGTCCCTCTATGGCATTCGATGTCTTCCCGTGCCCCTCTATGTCCCTCCATGTCCCCCTATGTCCCTGCATGTCCCTCCATGTCCTCCCGTGTCCCCCCATGTCCCTCCATGTCCTCCTGCGTCCCTCCATGTCCCTCCAAGCCCCTCCATGTCCATGAATGTCCTTCCACGTGCTGTGATAGCCCCCCCGCGCAGGCATCGCGGCCCGACCTCCGCGGCTACCCCGCGTGGCCGGTGGGCGGGCGGGAATTTCCGCAGGGGGCCAAAGCATGAGGAGGACTAGGAGGAGGAGGGGAGGGAGGAGGAGGAGGACGAGGACGAGGACGAGTAGGGGTGTAAGGGGGGCGGGTGGGCGAGGAGGGGGAATGGGGGAGGACCGATAGGAGGAGGAGGAGGAAGAGGGGGAGGAGGAGGAGGAGGAGAAGGCTAGGGGGGAATTGAATCACGGCGGAGGCCTTGGATAAGGAACAAGGTCTCGCGACCAATTGACGGCTGGTCGGGTTCTGGCTCTTTAGAGGGGATCAGCCTTGACGCACTGGGGCTCCACAGCGGGCGCGACAGCTCACTATGCTCCAGTCGGGGGCAGCCGGGGGCGCGACAGCTCACTGTGCTCACTGGCTCACTCAGTCGCCTCGGTCCGGCTCCGCTTCAGCTTCGGCTCCTGGGTTGGAACCGCGGCGGCCGCCCCCCGCGGGCCCCCAGCTCCAAGAGGTGGAGGGGGGGGGGATCAGGAGGAAGAAAGGAGAGGAGGAGAAGGGCGACGAGGAGGAGGGGGAGGCGTTCGAACTGACACGTCGACCCTCCGCCCTTGGACCCCCGAGACCGCCATCAGGCGCCCGCGGGCCGTCCAAAGGCTCTGGACTCCTCCTTCTCCTCCTCCTCCTCCTCCTCCTCCTCCTCCTCCTCCTCCTCATCCCCCCCCTCCTCCTCTTCCTTCCCCTGCTCCTCCTTCGCCTTCTTCTGTCTCCCTCCTACTCCTCCTCAGCCTGCTCGCCCTTGTCGTTGTCGTCCTCCTCCTTTTTCTCCTCGGCCTTCTCCCACTCCTCTCCTCCTCCTCCTTCTCCTCCTCCTCCTCCTTCTCCTCCTCATATTCCTCCTTCTTCCCCTCCGTGCTCTTTCCTCATGCCTCATGCCCCCGCTCGCGTGGATTAGAGGCCTCTGGGATGCCTTTCTTTGGAAACTATTCTGGACATCCTGGGAGTTGGAGGAGGAGGAGGAGAAGGAGGAGGAGGAGGAAGAGGAAAAGGGGGAGGAGGAGAAGGAGAAGGAGGAGGAGGAGAAGGAGGAGGAGGAGGAGGAGGAGGAGGAGGGGGAGAAAAGGAGGAGGATGAGGAGGGGGTTCGCCCCCATTGAGTCCTTGTCCTGCTCGCCGTCCGAGCCGTCGTCGTTGGACTTTTCCTCCTCATCCTCGCCGCCCTGATCGCCGGCTGGCTCGCCCTCCTCAGCGTCGGGCTCGGTCGCGCCCTCCTTGGCGTCGGCCGCGTCCTCCTTGGCCTCTGCCGCGCCCTCCTTGGCCTCGGCGGCGCCCTCCTTGGCCTCGGCCGCGCCCTCCATAGCCTCGGCCGCGCCCTCCATAGCCTCGGCCGCGCCCTCCTTGGCCTCGGCCGCCTCGCCCTCCTTGGTCTCGGCCGCCGCGCCCTCCACAGCCTCGGCCACGCTCTCCTTGGCGGCGGCTGCGGCCGCGAGCTTCTCCAACGCGTCGTTGGCTCGCTGGATGGTGGCCTCGAGAGTGGCCCCAGCTTTGCTCGTCATTGACCACTTCTGTCCACTGTCCGAGCCACTCTTGAACACCCACACCTCCCAGCCGATGCCGTCGCTGCTGAACTTCGGGCGAGCGCTGATGCCGACCTGGGAGGCGCGAGGAGGAGAAGGAGGAGAAGGAGGAGGAGGAGGGGGGGGAGGGGGAGAAGGAGGAGAAGGAGGAGGAGGAGAAGGAGGAGGAGGAGGAGGGAGGAGGAGGATAAGGAGGAGGAGGAGGAGGAGGGAAGGAGGGAGGAGGAGGAGGAGGAGGAGGAAGGGAGGAGGAGAGGAGGAGAGGAGGAGCAACGGGGGGGGGAGGGGGGGGAGAGGGGCAGGCGGGGCACAAGGAGGGATAGGATGAGGAGAAATAGGGGAGGAGATTTGCAGCCGGAGGAAGAGGACGATCGAAGAGGACGAGGAGGGTGGAGGGATGGAGAGAATGGGGGGGGGGGGATGAGTTACGTGGGTGAATGAGGGTGCGGGGGAAGCGAAAGGCGGGGGCGGAGGTGGGGAGGACGAGGATGCAGGAGAGGCGGAGAGGGAGAAGACAGCGGAGCAGGGAGGTCCAGGATGACTCGGAACAGCAACGGGAGATACAAGAGCACTTGGAGGAGCAACGGCAAGTAGATGAGGAACATGGGAGTAGGTGGAGGAGCAGGGGGAGGAGCTGCAAAAAAACATGGAGATGATGATGAGGAGGAGGAGCAGGAGGAGGAGGAGAGAGGAGGAGGAGGAGGAGAAGGAGGAGGACAAGGAGGAGGAGCATGGAGGAGTATAAGGTGGATGAGGAAGAGCTGGATAAGCATAGGAATGAGGAGGCGTGGACGAGGGAGCGTTCGCCAGCCCATGCCACCTTGAACTCCCCAGCCCGCTTGCACTGGCTCCTCGCATCAGTAATCATCGCCTTGAGCAGGTCGTTGCTGCTCTTGTCGCCCTTGCCCGAGCTGTCGTCGCCCTTGCCCGAGCCGTCGTCGCCCTTGCCCTTGCTCTTGCTCTTGCCCTTGCCCTTGCTCTTGGCGACCTTGCTCTTGGCGACCTTGCTCTTGCTCTTGCTCTTGCCCGAGCCGCCCTTCCCTTGGTCGCCACTTGTTGCCTTGTCGTCGTCGTCGTCGCTCTTGCCCTTGCCCGAGTCGCCCTTGCCGTCGTCCGAGTCGCCCTTGCCCGAGTCGCCCTTGCCCGAGTCGCCCCTGCTCTCTTGCCCTTGCACGCCTTGGAGCTCTTGGCGACCTTGGCGGGCTTCGCGGCCTCGGCGTCCTCCGCCGCTGGCCGGCGCTTGCGGGGCTCCACGGCGGTGGCCTCGAGGGGGCTCAGCCAGCGGTCGCCATCGTCCCACGTGAAGATGGCCATCCCCTTGCTCGACGGCACCATGCCGATCGCCGGGGACGAGTCCGACTTGCGCACGGCCCACCCGTCCGTCAGTTCGAAGTCCTCGTCGGAGTCGTCGCCTGGCACCACCTCGGGCTCGGTCGATCGTTTCACGGCCGGCTCGCACTTGCTCTCGTTAGAGGTGCCAGTGCTCGCCTTTGCCTTGGCCCTCATCTGCTCGACGATCGCCCTCGTGCCGTGGCCCGCCCTGGTGTCGCCCTCGACCGCGGCCCTCTCGGACTCGGAGCCTCGTCGGAGGAGAGCGGAGGGGGAGTGAGAGCCGAAGCTGAGGAGCCCGGTTGGATGATTTGGGCGAAGACAACGATGGGGAGGAGGACGAGAAGGAGGAGGAGGAGAAGGAGGAGGAGGAGGAGGAGGAGGATTTGGGGGTCGCCTTGTCGGGGGCCCTGCCAGAGGGATGGAACCTCTGGGTGGGCCTGACAAGAGCCTCCTTGGATAGGCGGACCCACCCCGTTTTTCCTCTCTCACCCCTGGACCTCTTTCCCTCCGTGGGCAGTGAACCTCCTCCTCCTCCTTCTCCTCCTTCTCCTCCCCCTCCTCCCCCTCCTGCTCCTCCTCCTCCTGAAGAAACGAGGCGGCCTTCGGAGCAGGACTCCAGGCTGCCGTTGTAGGCGCTGGACTCGTCCCACATCCCGCGGGCGCACTCGTCGTTCTCGCCCTCGTTCTCGTCCTCGTCCGGCTCGGCCATTGTGCTTTTGTAGTTCTGCATGCGGCGCTGCAGGTCGTCGGGGACGGTGTAGTTGAGCCTCCAGGCAGGGGGGCCGGCGCTGCCTCTGCTGCTGCTGCTGCTGCTGCTGCTCCTGCCTCCTCCTCCCCTTCGTCATCCTCGTCTTCCTCCCATGCCCTCCCACTCTCCCCCTGGTCCTCCTCCACGTCCTCCGTTCCCCCCGATTCCTTCTTGTCTTCTTCCGCTCATCGCTGTTTTCCTTTGTCTGGCCCTGCTAGCCCTACTCCTCGCCCTCCCCCCGCCTTTTCGCTCCTTCTCTTCCTCCGCCTCGTCCTTCTCCCCCTCCTCCTCCTCCCCCTCCTCCTTCTCCTCCTCCTCCTCGTCCTCCTCCCCATCCTCATCCTCCTCATCATCAGCATCATCATCACCATCATCATCATCATCATCATCGTGATCCTCCTCCTCTTTCTTCTCGAATTGTCTCGTCCTCGACCTCGACATCCACCTTGAAACTCCTTCTGCCGCTGATGCCGTTGCTGCCGCTGCCCCTGTCGCTTGCGCTCCTGCCCGAAAGATCTTCACCCTCCTCCCCGTCTACCGCCCTACTCCCTTTCCTCCTCCTTCCCCCCCTCCTCCTTCTCCTACCCTTTCTCTTCCTCCTCCTCCTCCTGCTCAGAATCATCAGCATCATCATCATCAGCATCAGAATCATCATCATCATCACCATCATCAACAACATCCACATCAACGTCATCATCAACAACATCGTCATCTTGCTCATCATCATCAGCAGCATCAGCAACATCAGCAGCATCATCATATGCTTCTCATCCTCCTTCTTCTCCTTCTCCGCCCGGCGGCGCCTGCCGATGCGGCGCCACGCCGCCAGCGCGTCGAGAATCTTTTTCGCCTCGGCGCACGTGTGCTGCACGCATGCGTTCTTGCCCAGCACCTCTGAGGACAGGGCAGGATGGGAGAGCAGAAGGATGGGGGGGGGCGAGGGGGACGGGGCGAAATGAGGAGGAGGAGGAGGGGGGGGCGGAGGAGGAAATGGAGGAGGAGGGGGGCGGGGAAGGGGAAGGAGGGGTCGAGAACGGAAGGAGGAAGGCGAGGATGAACAGGAGGAAGGAAAGAATAATAGGGAGAAGGAAATAAAAGCGGAGGGGGCGAGGGAGGGGACTCGGAGAACGAAGAGTTGGGCGACGACGAGGGGTGGAGGAGAAGCTGGAGGAGGCGGACGAGGAGGAGGAATGGAGGTGGAGGAGGAGGAGGAGGAGAAGCAGGAGGAGGAGAAGGAGGAGGAGGAAGAGGAGCAGGAGGATTAGACGCATCAGCAGCAGTTGTCAGAGCGCACCCTAGCACCTGCTGCACGGCCAACTCGATATCGTTGATATCGAAGCGGAGCGCTGGGCACCGCGCCTCCAGGTGGGCCGCGACCTTCCACCACCCGGAGTCGGTCATATACTCCGCCAGGCCGTGGGTCTTCTTGGACCCCCCGTTC
>CAUYUJ010014913.1:42500-65000 GCA_963575745.1 Prorocentrum cordatum
GCCGAGAATTGGGTTTCAAATGAATCAATCATCTCGCCCGATTCGAGATGCCAAATATATTCGATCAAATATTTGAACTGATTGATTTCGAGATGGCCAAAAAGAACATGACTTGGCACAAGCTCCCGAGTTCGATCCTTGTCCGGCGCAAGCGTATATGCTCTGGGTGATTCCGCAATCAAAATCAGCCAAGCTGTTCGGAGGAGTACAAGCCCATGATGGCGTTCGCCATTCTTGCTAGTTCGAAATGTCAGAATTTTTGTTGCCCCCAGACATCTGAGTTGCCTCATGGTGGAAACGTCAGTCATACAACTTTTCTGTGACGTTGTATGTAATTGCGTTCTCAAAGACACTCCATATGCGAATCGAATCGTGAACGCGACGAAGGAGGTATCATTCGAAGTGCTCAAACCAGAAAAGGCGTACTCATCATGCCGAGAATTGGGTTTCAAATGAATCAATCATCTCGCCCAATTCGAGATGTCAAATAACTGGTCGAACAAGTATATCTGATTCCTTTTCGAGATGGCCAAAAAGAACATGACTTGGCAAAAGCTCCTGGGGTTCGATCCTTGTCCGGCGCAAGCGTAAATGCTTTGGGCGTAGCTTCCGTAAGCAAAAAAAGCTAAGCTCTTCGGAGGACTACGAACCCACGATGGCGTTCGCCATTCTCGGTAGCTCGAAATGTCAAAAGTTTTGTTTGCCCCGCAGACATCTGAGTGGTTTCATGGTGGAACCGTCAGTGATGAAACTTTTCTGTTACATTGTATGTCGTTGCTTTCTCAAAGACACTCCATATGCAAATCGAATTGTGAAAGTGATGGAGAGATATCATTCGACTTGCTCAAGGAAGATAAATTGTCCCCATCATGCAGAAACTTTAAGTCCAAATGAATCAGTCATCCCACGCGATCCGGGATATCAAAGAATAATATGGTCTACCACATATGTAGACTCATTGATTCTCCAGATGAAGAGAACGTGACAACTTGGCAAAAGCTCCCGGAGTTCGATCCTTGTCCGGCGCAACCGTATCTGCTTTGGATGAAACTTCCGCAACCAAATCTTGTTTGCCCCCAAACATCTGAGTTGCGTCATGGCGGAACCGTCAATAATGAAACTGTCTGGTTACACTGTATGTCGTTGCTATCTCAAAGTACGCCATATGCAAATCGGGTTGTGAAGGGGATGGAAAATATCATACGAAGTGGTCAAACAAGAAGAATTGTACTCATCGCGCCGAGACTCGGGTTCAAAAGTGAATCATTCATCCCAAGCGATCCGAGATATCAAAGAATATGGTCAATCAAATATTTCAACTGATTGATTTTCAAGATGGCCAAAAAGAGTTGACAACTGGGCAAAAGCTCCTGGAGTTCTGCCGCTGCCCCGCGCCGTTCTGACAGAGGCCCAGAGCCCTTGTCGCTTCGCCGACCTTCCGCCGCGGCCTCCGTGAGCCTTCCGCCAATGTTTCCGCGCCTACTCTTGCCCCTTATCACCCCCTCTCGGGGCGCTGACGGCGGTCTCTCGAGACTCCTGGGGTGGAGGGCCCAAGGGGAGCAGTCTTTGATTTCCCGAGCGGCGGGAGCGGATTTCGAGATCCCCGCCCGATCCCTGGAATTTCATAGATTTCTGTGATTTCCTGGCATTTTCCAGGCGGCGGCGCCGAATTGTTGCGATTTCTCGAGTGGCGGGCCCGGATCCGAGATTCCCGCCCGAATTTCATGGAATTTCTTGGATCTCTGCGATTTCCCGGCACGGTGCCGAATTTTGCAATTTCCCGAGCGGCGGGCCTGGGTTCCCCAGATTCCCGCGCGAATTTCCATGATTTTTTTTGATTTCTCGATTTCCTTGCATTTCCTGGGCGGCCGGACCGAATTTTCGCAATTTCCCGAGCGGCGGGCCCGGATTTCCGAGAATCCAGCGCGAATTTTTTGAAATTGTTTAATATTTGAGATTTCTTTGCATTTCCTGATCGGCAAAGCCGAAATTTCCAGATTTCCCGAGCGGCGAGCCCGGATTTCCGCGATTCCCGCGCGAATTTCCGGGAATTTCATGAATTTCTGAAATTTCCTGGCATTTCCTGGGCGGCGGGGCCGCACTTTCGCGATTCCCCGAGCGGCGCGCCCGGATTTCCGAGATTCCCGTACGAATTTCTTGGAATTTAGTTGATTTTTTGGATTTCCCGTCTGGGGCCGGGGCCGGGCCAGGGCCGGAATCGAGCCGGGGCCGCACCGGGGGCCCAGAATTCCCGGAAGAGGTGGTCCCGATCCTTCACTGACCCAGGAAATCGATTCGCGCGATTTCCAAGAATTCCCAGATTTCCAGCCGAATTTCCCGATGTCCCCGGATCGCGACCTCCACGATAGAGATCCTCGATCGATTCGCAATTTTAAAATTTGACCCAGGCGGAATCAGTTTTTCCAAAATTTCTTGAAATTTCCCGGATTTCTGTGATTTCCCGGCATTTCCCGCGCGGCGGGGCCGAATTTTGCGGATTTCCCGGGCGGCGGGCCCGGATTTCTGGGATTCCCGGGCGCCGGGCCTGGGCCGGGGCCGGGCCCGGCCGGCCAGGGCCTGGGCGGGTCCGGGGCCGGGTCCGGGGCCGGGCCGGGGCCGGGGCCGGGCCGGGGCCGGGGCCGGGGCCGGTCCGGGGCCGGGCCGGGGCCGGGGCTGGGCTGGGGGCTGGCCGGAGCCGGACAAGGACCAGCCGGGCCCGGAGGGCCGGGCCGGGTCCGGGCCGGAGAGCTGGGCTGAGGCCAGGCTCGAGCCGGGCTGAGGCCGGGCCATCGCCTGGCCGGGGTCCGGGCCGGGGCCGGGCCGGGCCGGGGCCGGCCGGGCCGACGCCGGGGCCGCTTATTCACCGCGACGGGCGTCGGAGAGTCCCCAGGGCTGCCCATCCCAGAGGTCTTCAAGATCTTAAATTTAGATCTAAGTTGTATATGATGATGATGATGTAACATGATAATGAATTTAAGATCTGAGTTTTGGTGTTTTTACCTAACCCGTGGAATAACATAAAATTGTAGATTTGTGTTACCTACGTGTGAAAACGATTCGTGAGTACTGACGCATGAGGCGCGCGCGCCCGAACGTCTGTTTCAGACAGGTAACCCTCGACCCATGTAACTTTTGGACAACCCGAAGGCGATTATGGCAGCGCCAATGGTCCTGGCTAGTTTTTTCAATGGTTGCGCGCGGCCCTGAGAGACCCTGAGAGCCCCTGGGCCCCAAGGGAGGGGGGGAGAGTCAGGCGGATCGGCCGAAGGCTTCTGAAAATTAGAACCCCTTGGGCCCTGAGAGGCCCTGGAACCCAAAGGGGGGGTGGGTCAGGCGGATCGGCCGAAGGCCTCTGGAGAATATTAAGAAAACCTTGGGCCCTGAGAGGCCCTGGAACCCGAAGGCGGGGGGGGGTCAGGCGGATCGGCCGAAGGCCTCTGGGAATATTAAAAACCATTTGGGCCCTGAGAGGCCCTGGCCCCTGAGGGAAGGTGGGAGATCATGGGCCGAAAGCATCTCCTGGGCATCTCCTGGGCACTGCAATGGCCCAGTGCTCCTGCAGGAGCCAGGTATTAACCTGCCTCCCCCTCCACCTACACCTCCTCGCCCAGCGTTTGGCGTGGGAGGAAGAGGAGTAGGAGGAGAGGGGGAGGAGGAGGAGGAGGAGGAGGAGGAGGAGGAGGAGGAGGAGGAGGAGGAGGAGGAGGAGGAGGAGGAGGGGCAGGAGGAGGAGGAGGTGGAGCAGGAGGAGCAGGAGGAGCAGGAGGAGCAGGAGGAGGAGGAGGAGGAGGACGAGGAGGACGAGGAGTGAGAGTGGACATCGAGGATCGTCGTTTCAAGAGGCCCAGCTCGAGGCCCATACGGCACCAGGGTTGAGAAATGGTTTGACGAGGAGGAGGGAGGGGTGGGTCGGCCTTGAGGACGCGCCGAGGAATTCGAACGCGCCTCGAAGGATCAGCCTCCCGAACGCAGCCCCAGCTCGGCTCCCACGTCAAAGAAATGGAGGGGGGAACGGCGGGTGTCTGTCGAGGACCCGCGTTTGGGCCTGGCTGGAGGCCCGATGCTTGCCCTAGGGGCCAGCGGCCTCCAGTGCGAAACAAGAAAAATCAGATTCGAATCCTCCCTGCCTCCTCGCCTCCTCCTCCTGGGATGCCTGCGCTGCAGACTAGCACCAGCTTCTCAAAGAGAACGCTCGCCTCTCCTCCTCCTCCCCCCCCTCCTCCTCCTGTTATCCTTCTCCTCTTCCTCCTCCTCCTCCTCCGCCTCCTCGCCCTCCCTCCTCATCCCCATCCTTCTCCTTCTCCTTCTCCTTTCCTCCTTGTCCTGATCCTCTTCCCCTCCCTCTCCCCTGTCCTTCTCCTCATCGTGAACCAACTTCATCTCTTTCTCTTTCTCCTCACCCCTGCCCGTTCCTCCTATCTGAACCTTTCGAACCGAAAGGTCGAGGCACAGTTTTCAGCGGCAAGCTCAAACCAAGATCACTGGCATTCGGTGAATCCAGCGCCTTCCATCCCCCCAAACAAAAGGACGAGCAGTGATATCCCAAACAAGGTTGCGTGAATTGAACGGGCCTCAGCTAAGCACAAGTGAACCCAACAAGGTTCCGCGAAACTCAATTGATCCTGGCGAGCCCGAAAGGCGTCCAATGGGGAGTCGTTGAGCCCGCTGTGCCACGTTGAGCCTCAATTGGTTCTGCTGAGGCCCATTTTTATTTCAGGGCATGTTTTGACCAAGCCAACCATGCTGAAGCTCACCGCACCTTCCGCGCGATCGTGCGCATGCCAGCTCGAACTGTCCAAAGTCTGGGCCCTAGGGTGAGATCGAATTCCTAAAGTTGCCAGCGTGTGCACTCCGTCATCTTCTTCTCTCCTTCCCTCTCCACTCATCGATGATTCCCTCCCTGCCACCCTACGGGCGATGGTTGCCCATGAGATGCGCGCATAACTCTGAAACAGCTGATGCAAACTCAGGTGGATAGCATTGCGAGCTCTTCAAATCTGGTCTCGAACCAGTCGTCCACCCCTTCGACTCGCTCGTGAGCCTTGACCTCTTCGCACTGCGTTCGGCCTTGCGCAGCAGAAAACGCTCAACTAAGTGTGCTGGCGCAGTGCTATAGATCTCAAGCATCTTGCGACTGCTCCCCCCAAAACTACCCAAGGAGGTGGTGAAACGTTTGCCAGCACACGTAAGAATACACTCGGACATCCAGGGAACCTGGTACAGCAGGGAGTTCAAAGGATTCTCCACCGCCCAAAAGACGTTCCGAATGCTTGCTGTAACGAGCAGCCACGACAGAAGCACAGATGAAAAATTTGCGCTTTTCACAGCAGGCAGACTCTCATCACCAACTATTGCGAATCCAGCGCTGCAACGTTTGAACGTGTGGCGCGACAGAAAACTGAGATAGGTCTTGCATTCAGGGCTCGCCCAAATGAACCCTCCCTCCTTGACGGATAACACAATATACGCTAGATATGTAGCCCCCATTGGAGTGTTGCTGTCCTCCCACGGGTCGTCCACAATATCAAAAGTCCGACAAGTAATGTTTCTCTTGGCGTTCTCTTGTTTGATGTGTGCCTTCCCCGAATAAATCAAAATAGTGTCCAGGAAGCGGAGAAGGTTGCGCTTCCGAAGGACGCTGGCCGCGAACGTCAGCAGCTCGGAACGGTCCAGCGCGAACGGGACAAGCGCCTACGGGGGTGGAGTTGCTAAACCGCTAAAGAAACCCATCCTGCACCCCCCACGGGGGACGAGGGGGAGGAGGAGGAAGAGGAGGAGTGGGATCGAAGAGGGAGGATACGAGAAGGATGAGGAGGAGGAGGAGGAGGAGGAGGGGCCTGGAGGATAGGAGGAGGTGTCGACAGCCTGGGGGTCAAAGGTTTCGAACTCAGAATGGAAGGATTGCGACACGCAAAGGGGAATCGAGAGCGGCTGATGGAGTCGAAAACCTGAGGGGGACAACCGACTCAGAACATCGATCGACTGGCGAGCCGAACTCGATCGATTGGCCGACCGACGTTGCTGACGAACCGCGATCCCTTTCCACTTTCCCGATTCTCTTTGCGTGCCGCGATCCTTCTGAGTTCGAAACCATTTGACCCCCAGGCTGTCGACACCTCCTCCTATCCTCCAGGCCCCTACTCCTCCTTCTCCTTCTCCTCCTTTTCCTTCTCCTTCTCTTATCCTCCCTCTTCGATCCCACTCCTCCTCCTCCTCCTCCACCTATTCTCCTCCTCCTCCGCCTCCTCCCCCTCCTCCTCCTCCTCCTCCTCCTCCTCCTCCTCCTCCTCCCTCTCCTCCTCCTCCTCCTCCTCCTCCTCCTCCTCCTCCTCCTCCTCCTCCTCCTCCTCCTCCTCCTCCCTCTCCTCCTCCTGACCCCTTTCCCGGTCTCAACGTTGAGCGTTGAGCCGAATGCATGGCTCAATGGGTCTCAACGTTGAGCGTTGAGCGTCGTTGAGCGTTGAGCGTTGAGCGTTGAGCGCAACGCACGGCTCAACGTGATCTCAACGCACAACTCAACGCACAACTCACGAGACTCAATGGGTCTCAACGTTGAGCGTTGAGCCGTCTCAACGTTGAGCGTTGAGCCGTCTCAACGTTGAGCGTTGAGCCGTCTCAACGTTGAGCGTTGAGCCGTCTCAACGTTGAGCGTTGAGCCGTGCGGGCTGGTCCGAAACACTTGAGGCCGTTGAGCGTTACCCGTTACCGGTTGGGCTCTGAGCCTCGCTGAATACCATTGGGGCCGTTGAGTTGGCTTAGGGCCTTAGATGCCTTTAAGGTTACCCCCTGCCTGATCATATATGTAGCCTCTGAGCGCGAGCTCGTCGTAGACGGCATCCTGCAGCCATTCAGGAATGCGAGTCGCGCGGCCGTCGTCTGCCGCAGCTATAGCATCAGCACTGGGGCATCCAGAAGCCATGGCGTCTAAGTTGAGGAAGCCTTAGGTACGTAGATGTACTTGGATACCCCAAGGTCTGAGAGTAAAGCGAACATACGGAACACCTGCGAATCTACGTGAGAGCTCCGCTCCGCCGCCGACCTCAAACATATGTTTAACGCCTCGTCCTGCCAAACAGCGTAAGCATGTGGATTCCCATGCCAGCGGATTCTTGTGAGATGTTGTTTCATCACGGGATTGCTAAACATCCTTACTTGAAATCAATCACGTTTCGACGGTTACCCCTGAATTCGAAACTCGTCCATTTCCCAAACTGTCCAGAAACATCAAGTTCTTGAAAACCCAACGATTCAGGGAGGAGGGGTCACTGTGTGGATGTTTAGCAATTTTCGAACAGAAAAGACTGTCCTGGCTACCAGCTCAGCGGCGAAATGATGTTTGGGAACGAAAGCAAGCCCTGCCAGATCACACCTCACCAAGTGCAGCTGCATCAAGTCAAGCAGATTCTGGAGCTTGTGATCTGGAACCCTCATCCCCTCTCCTGACAGAATTCCCAGGAAATCCAGCATCGATTCGCCAGCAGCTAGTAGGTGTGAATAGCCAGACAATCCCATGTGCGGCCTCAGCGCCTCGACAACAAAAGGAAGGAAACATAATGTTTCGTGTGCTTTGAGACGCATATGCCCTCCACCGAAACTATGGTTTTGCAAGTGGGGTTCACCTCCTAGCATCTTTGGCGATAGGTCTGTCAAGCGCTGATCGTGGGGGGTGCCTGTTCTGACGTACCAGTCCTGGAGGTCCTCCCTGAGCTGCCTGAAAGTGCCGTCGATCTTTGATTCTTTGGAGCCCCTACACCCGAAGACGTTTGCGAAAACAATCCTCCAAACAATGCAACTGATCAGGCGCTGTATGGTACCGAAACAGATAGTGTGCATGAAATCTACTGCCATTGCTGATGATGGTTCGAGACCAAGGGCTGGAACAAATAGTGGGCTGCGCCTGACCACAATTCCAAATCGCAGGCCGTTCGGATCCTTCACAGTGCGCCAAAACATGATTTGAAACGGAGTTGCTTGGGTGAATACATCCCGAATTTTTATTAGCCGATCTGATGGCACTGCAAAGTCCCCAGGTTTTAGCCTGAGCTCGGGAATCTCCTTCACAACCGTGAGCCCATAGTGATCATCCCCCTTCTTATAGCGACACGCCCCTAGCAGCAATGTCTTGGCACGTTCGTCATGTATGTGTACACATATTTCTCTGCTAGCGCACTGTTGTTCGTATTCTCCCGCCCTGACGGGCTCGAATGGCATGCCACCAATCAACGTCATCTCGTCATAATGAAGATGCATGTCGTGCTTTGTACAGTGGCAGAATGGACAGCAGCCATATGTTGAGCTCACGCTAGGTAGCCCATGTGTTTTGTTTGCTTCGGCCCAGTCCCCCTTCAGCCAGCAGACTTGTGCACGTACCCCAAGAAGCTGCCCGTGATTTTTGATTCGTTTTTGCAATGCGCTATTCT
Organism: Prorocentrum cordatum; assembly: GCA_963575745.1. NCBI lineage: Eukaryota > Dinophyceae > Prorocentrales > Prorocentraceae > Prorocentrum > Prorocentrum cordatum. Next base: position 50,921 of record CAUYUJ010014913.1, read on the forward strand.
GACTAATTGGTTCCCCCGTGTATCTAACTGTCGGTCGAGATCCAGTTGCAAGAGCAAGTAAGCACCATGCAACGTATCTTAATGCAACCCATATTGCGCACCACCCCTTGCAACCGCATGCGCACATGCAATTGCTTTTGATATTGCATATCAAATGTCTTTTTTGTGTCAACACGTTCACGAGCCAGAACCCAGTTGTGGTGTCAGCATTGCTATTGAGAGGCGACGTATACCGCACCCCGTCTGTGTAAAGAGCCAAGGCCACTGGAGGGGGGTGAGATGAGTCCATGCAAGATTTGTACACTGGGTGGGCATAATAACATTCTGGAAAATGAGTCTCAGCAGTACGCGATAGCAGCCACGGTGTCTCACGAATTTCTTCACATAGCGATTCGTGAGCCAGACGTACTTGCAGATCCCGCGAGTAGCCAGGCATAGTTACGGTTGGCTTCACTGGCAGGTCAAGCGTTTCAAACAAGTTCGTGATGGTGTATCGCTTGCTGAATTCAGTAGCATATTTTCCTGTTTGGCGGTCAGGTCCAACGGCCCACGCCTCGAAGTTCCCCCCTGATACACCAGCCATATCTGCGTAGAAACACATCAGCCCAAAGTCAGTGTGATTAATCTTGCCAAGTGCTAGCATGCACTTGAGGTGGTACATCAGCTTGGCACCTCCCTCTCTCTTCCTCGCCAATTCCTCAGAAGTCAAGAACTACTGCTTTTCAACGGGGGGGGACCCCCAAAGGTGAGGACGGGGGGCGTGAATATCGGTTTTGCAGGGGGGGGTAGGAGGGGGGGGAGGAGGTGGAGGAGGGGGGGGGAGGGGGAGGAGGAGAATGAGGGGAAGAAGGAGGAGGAGGAGGAGCACGTGTTTTTGAGGAAGGTACGAATAGCGGCAAAATGTTTTTGGGGAGGGGTGGGGGCAAACCAAGTTTGGGCACGGGGATGTTTCAGTTCTACATCGGTCCTCTTCGTAATTCTCTCTCTCGTAGGAAGGGATGTACTTTCCGACGTCAACTTTAAATCGCTTCGCCTTCGGCGCCATCGCAGGCTTCTGAGAAGTGGGTACAGGTAGAACGAGTAGTATGCGAATGATCCTAAACCCTGCGAAGCGATTAGGAACTTGATTGCCTGACATGGAATTTGGGGTCTCCTTAAAACGAGCATGTGATCTTCTGATCCCCTTCCCTCAAGAAGGTTTCCATGGATCGGCCACAGCGCTCAAAATAGCAAGTATCTTCAAACAGCGTCGGCTCCGCGCTGGCCGCGCGCGCACCGCCGATCGCGTTCACACGCCTACCCCAGCCTTGCATTCGAGACTTGCATCGAGCAGGCTCGTGCTTCAGAAAGTCCAGCTGCTGTAAAATCCAGCCAGGACGCCCCAGGAGGTCGTTTTGGGGGGCCCAGTTGGTCCCATCGAGTTCCCCTGGTCTCAAAATCATTCCGGGTAAGATTTTCGACGTCCAGATTCGTTTTCGACGAGTTTTCTCACCATTTTCAAGGTCCGAAGAGCCCTGCGCAAGGCTCAACGGGTCTCAACGGGTCTCAACGGGTCTCAACGGGTCTCAACGGGTCTCAACGGAGATGGTCTGAAGTGAAGAATCCCTGTGAAAACACAGGGTTTGGTGAGGGTCTCAACGGGTCTCAACGGGTAGGGTGGCTCAACGGGTCTCAACGGGTTCTCAACGGGTGGTTTTTTGATTCGGAAGCCGGTTTTCTCAACGGAGGGAGGATTTTTGGTTCGGAGGGGTCAGAGAGAGGATTTCTGCTTCGGATGAGCGATTTCTGAGTCGGAGGGGGCCCCAGGGCTTCCGAGTGGTGATTTCGAGTTCTGAAGCGAGCTTAAACGCTCGAGGAGGAAGCCCTCCGAGGCTCACCTGCTCCACGCAGCCCTGCAGGTACTTGCCCACGTATGCGTCCTGCTGGGATGCTGCTCAGATAATGGCTGGAGGACGCGAGGGAGGAGGTGAGTAAGAGGAGGAGGAACAGGAGGAGGACGAGGAGGAAGAGGTGGAGAAGGTGGGAAGGAAGGAGGAGGAGGGAATGAGTAGAAGGGAATGGAGGAGGAGGATGAGGAGGAGAAGTAGGATGAGGAGGAGGGGGAGGAGGGGGAGGAGGTGGATGAGCAGAATGATAATGATTTATCTTTCAAATGTGGGTCCTGCATCCCACAGCGCATACCCACCCACGTACCCACGACCATGTGGAGCGTGATGGTAACGAGGGCGGCATGCTAGCTGCCGTCGGTGGACTTGGGCTTCTTCGTCTTCTTCTTCGGCTGCTGGATGCCCGACACCTCGTCGAGGATCTTGTTGCGCTCCTCCTCGCGAGACTTGATCGAGGCCATCAGGAGGCGGCTCTCGCGGCTGACGTCGTTGATCTTGGAGCTCAGCACGTTGGTGAACGCAATCAAGTTGGCCTCGAACTCAGTGACGCTTTTGTTCTTGACAGCCTCCCTCTTCATGGCCACGAGGTCGCCGATCATGATGCTGCTGAACCCCTCCTGGGAGCGCTTGGCCTGCAAGAGCACGTCCATGGCGGTCGTCAAGGGGCCCATGACCGCTGGTGTGTTGGCCCACGCGTACTGCGGATTGTTGGTATTCTTCTTGATCTCGTCGATGATGTCCTCTGCAGCGCACCACACGGACGTGTACGCGCTCTTGGTCGCGATAGCTCCTGACAACGCCTTGGCACCCTCTGAAGCCTCCTTCTTTGGGCGCTGTCCTGTAACCCTGCCGCCTACCGCGGGTACTTCCGCTGCCTGGGTCTTCTTGGGCTCATCTGCCTGGGCTGCCTGGCTCTTCTTGGGCTCCTGCTCGACCTTCTCAGGCTCATGATTGCGCAGGTCCTCTGGGTTCGGCTTGCTGTTCTCATCCTGGGAGGCCTCCACCGCTGTAAGCGTACCCAGGACCACGGTTGGCTGCGAGGTGCTGTCGAGGTGGGTGTTCTTAGTTGCGATCTCCTGCGCGCGCAATGTGTCATCCAATGGGCGAGTGTCGCGAATGCCCTTCTCCTCGGACGCTGCGGACCCCGCCTCAGCCGTATCAGCTCGCCGCGGCGTAACCACACTGCCAGATGATGAACTCGTTTCTGCTGGCCTGTCCAAGCGCGTCCGCTTCGCGCGGTCCGCGACGAGATCATCGATGACGCCCGTGACCCCGCCCAAGGTCAGGGTGCCGCGGGGACACGTCACGTTGTTAGCCTGGAGCGGTCGCAATCTGGTATGGTGCTCAGGCGCCCCCCCTGCACTGGGTCGGGTGCGTGGCTCCAAACCAACGTTGAGGGCTACCCCTCACGCCACCTCCTCCTCCTCCTCCTCCTCCTCCTCCTGCTCCTCCTCTTCCTCCTCCTCCTCCTCCTCCTCCTCCTCCTCCTCCTCCTCCTCCGTCTCCTCCTCCTCCTCCTCCTCCTCCTCCCCCTCCTCCTCCTCCGCATCCTTTGCCTGCTGAGCGCCGTCGGTGTACCTCGTCTTGGTCAGCTCCCACTTCTCGCTGAAGGCCTCGTAGATGCCCTCGGTCATGTATAAGAAGACCATGTCGCGGCGCATCCTGCTGTACTTCAGCCACTTCCCCCCCATGGCCAGGCACTGCAGCGCATACAGGACAGCGTTGCGGATCCCACGAGGTCCCCTGCCCTCTTCCTCCGCGATCCTCATGAGAGTGAAGTAGCGAGCGTCGCTGAAGGTTGTCAGCTCGTGGGTCTTCGTGTGCTTCGCAGACTCGTACTTGGCCTCGAACAGCTTCCTGGCCCAGTCGGCCCTGAATTTCTCCAAGGCTGACTGATCTCCTTTGAGGGCCTCGTACTTCTTGTCCTCCCTGTTCCTCTTGTTGTTGATGTGCCTCTGCCAGCGGCCGCCCGCCAAGTTCCCTTTGAACCCCTGTGCTGGGAAAACAAAGTCATTGGCCTGCAGTTTCTTCCAGTACTTGTACTCCTCCTCCTCTTTCTCGTCCTTGAAAACTGGGATTTCGAGCTCCTCCTGCGCGGCAACATCCGAAGCGACCCCTCCATCGCCGCCAATGTACGATGGATCCAGAGACTGCCCTGCGTCGTACATGCGCTTGAACTCATCGCACAGCATGTTCGGGTCGTGGCCGAACTGGCTCAGCATCTGCATGCCCTGGGCAAGGCATCACCTGTCGCCACGTCTCGACCCCAGGCGCCATACCCCATGTTATCGACTGGATCTGGGGAGACGCTTGAGGTCTTGATGTTGGTAGACAAGGGTGATGCCCTGTTGTGCCTGGGCCTCGATACGAGTGTCCAAGTCCTCATCCTTCATCCTCTTGTGCAACCAGGTGCCCACGTTGGCATCCTGCTGGGCTGGCTCCGTGTTCTCGACTGGCGCTGCGAGTCTGGCTCGTTTGGATGGTGGCTCTGCCGCATCCTCTTCTGCAGGCTCCTCTGGGGGGGCTTGCTCGCCTGGCTCCTCTGGGGGGGCTTGCTCGCCTGGCTCTGCCGCATCCTCTTCTGCAGCGCCTGCTGCAGGAAGTCCAACTTCCCCTTGGTCAGGTGGCGAAGCGGGCTTCTGGTCGGCTTGCGGACCTGGCACGTCGGCAGGTTGACCAGCTGGCCCTTGAGGCTCAGGAGGAGAATCTTCTACGCTGATCGGCATCTGCGCAGCGGCTGCAGCCCTGACACCTGCAGCCTCGATATGTGCCAAGTGCAACCTCTCAAGGTATTCACATTCGCTGGCAACCAACGAACATCCTTCGGGGATCTGGGCGTCAACCTCAGCGAGCTCGCTCTCAGTGAGGTGCGTCCGCGGGAAGACCGCAAACTCAGGTGCCGCGGCTGGTGCAGCCATGTAGGCGTAGTGGTTCGTGAATGCTGTCAGCCACTCAACACTCGACTGAGAGTGGCTGCGATGGAAAGAAAAAGGCATGAGGAGAGGATGGCAGGCATGAGGAGGACAATAGGCAAGCAGGAGAGGGGATGAGGAAGACTTGCAGGAGGAGAAGGCATGAGGAGGGCGGAGGGCTGCCCCCCCCTCCTTTCTTTCCTCGGTGCAACTAGTACCTTGTGTATCCTCCCTTCCTCCTTGGTTCCCTGGGGCAGATTTCGTACATCCTGTTTTCCCTGGCCTTGGGTTTCTGGAGGTTCTCTGGCTGTTTTTTTCAAGCAGGATGTGGTGGCGAACTCGCCACCGTCAAACTTCCCCAGGGCGCTAAACACAGCACCACGCACCACGGCTAAACACACGGGGGATGCGACCTCTGGTAATGTTCTGAAGCTGCTTCCGAGATCCCCCCCCAGAAGTAAAACCTCACCGGGTCAAGGTCCACCGTGTGGTTAGCCATCTTGAAACCCGAGTGCGCTCTCAGCGGCAGAAGACCGAGCAACCAGGTGGGCCCTCGTCGCTCGAATCGGAGAAGTTGTCTGCCAGCTTGCGCTCCTTGCGCTTCTTCTCGAGCACGGCGGCGACCGTTGCCTTCAGGTTCCGAGGGGAGCTCAACTGGTCTCAACGCTCCCGTTGAGACCCATTGAAGGCGCGTTGAGACCCATTGAGCTCTCCTTGGGACCATGGAGGGTAGGAGGAGGCAGGAGGAGGAGAAGGAGCTAGGAGGAGGAGGAGGAGGAGGAGGAGGAGGAGGAGGAGGAGGAGGAGGAGGAGGGGAGGAGGAGGAGGAGGAGGAGGAGGAGGAGTGGAGGAGGCAGGAGGTGGAGAGGTGGTGGTGAGGAGGAGGGGGAGGAGGAGGCAGGAGGAGAAGGAGGAGGTGGAGGAGGATGGAGAATGGTGCAGAACCCGCCTTGTCGACGCCGATCCTGCGCGCCAACTCGCTCACCACGTCGAGCTCCGCGACCGCCGCTGGAGTCGATGGCGATATCGATGCCGCTGGAGTCGATGGCGATATCGATGGAGCCGCCGATGTCGTCGCCGCTGCGGCCTCTTCGACCTTGGTCTCGGCTGCGGCCTCTTCGACCTTGGTCTCGGCTGCGGGCTCAACCTTATCCAGGATCTCATCCTCGGACTTCTTAGATGTGATCTTCCTCCTCTTGGCGCTTGCTGGTGGCGTAGTCGGTGACGTCTGCTTGGAGGGCTCTACCGTCTGGGCCATGGCGGAGCTCGCCGCGCCCCCCTCAGCGCCCTCGACCATATCCTCCTTCACTTCGCTCTTGACCTCCATGTTGCTGTCGTCGTCGCCGTCGCCGTGGAGCAGCTCCTTCTTCGTCGGGTCGGTCATCTCGTTATTCTCAGCAGGATCCGCCTCGAAGTCGGCGGGCTCCCTGTCCTGGGCTGGTTGTGGTGGTGGTTGCCGTGCAGCCGCAGCAGCTGGCCTCTTCTTGGCAGAGGCAGTAGCCGCAGTAGGAGGCTTCCACTTGAACTCGATCTTCTGTATCTCAGCAGTCTCTTTGTTGATTGCCCCAGATGCCAACTCGCTGCATATCTTCGTCATCCCAGCCACCGCCTTATCCTTGGCATCCTTAGGGTAGCCCGTGATGATGAGCTGCACGATCTGGCGGTGGCCGTCCTCAGTATACTTCATGACCGACAAGAAAACTGCACCCCTCTGGCACTTCTGGAACAGCTTGTAAGTGGCGTTCTCGGTCTCCTGCTCGAAGATGCTGAAGTTCTGCTTCTGCTCCTCGACGTCGCACTCCTTCAGCTGCTGCTGCGTCAGGGCTGGGATCGTCCAGGACTTGCCAGTGCTCCAGGTCGCCACGACGTTGGCGTTCAGATCAGCCTTGGTGTCGAACACGAGCTTCTTAGAGGTCTCCCTGCGGCCGACAGCCTTGCCGTCCACCAGAAGCACGCGCCACGCAACCTCGGCTCAAGTGGGGAGGAAGAGGAGGAGGAGCAGGAGGAGGAGGAGGGGGGCGAGGAGGAGGAGGAGGAGGAGAGGGAGGAGCAGGAGAAGGAGGATGGTGAACAGGAGGAGGACGACGATGAGGTTGGGAAGAATTTGAGGAGGAGTGCGAAGGAATGTGGAGCAGGATCGGAGGAGAGGGAGTACCACGACAAGGAGTAGGATTGAGCAGGATGAGGGTGATTCACGAGAAGGAGACGAAGGAGGATGCCTCAGGAGTAGGAGTGGGAGAAGGAGTAGGAGTAAGAGGAGGAGGAGGAGGAGGAGGAGAAGAAGGAAGAAGGAGGAGGAGGAGGAGGAAAAGGAGGAGGAGGAGGAGGAAAAGGAGGAGGAGGAGGGCGGCGAAGGAGGAGGGAGGCACCGGGCACGGGTCGGTGTCGAAACCGTACGTGTACTCTTTCTTGTCGTCGTCGAGGTCCATCGGGTCCATGAAGTTCTCCACGAGCCACTGGTGCCTGCTGCCCTCCTGGGTCTTCGCTTTGATGATCGCCTCTGCGGGGGGCGGGGGCATTGAAATGCAGAAATTCAAACGTAGCCTCCATGACCCTCAACGGACCTCAACGGACCTCAACGGACATCAACGGTGGCGTTGAGATTCGTAGAGGTCCGTTGAGGGTTATGGAGGAGGTGGGGTGAGAAACGAAGTGGGGGGTGAGGCCGAAGCCTGCTCCACGTCGCGCTTCATCGCGCGGAGCCGAAGCGCGTTGGACTTGGCCCAGCCGTCCCATTCGGACTCGTCGAGGTTCCAGCTCTCGTGCTCCGCCTCGACCACCACTCGCATGGCCGCTTGCACGATCGTCTGCGGCAAACCAGCGCCAACAGCCTCTAGCGAAATGCGAATGAGGATGAGGAAGGAGAGAGTGAGGATGGCAAGGATGAGATTAGGAAGATGAGAAGGAGGGTGAACATGAAGAGACGACATCCTCTCTCCTACCAGCAGCCTTGATCAGGCCAGCGTGTGCGACGAGCGCCCTCTCGTCGCGACCGCCCGTGGAGACCTCCTGGCAGACGGCCCAAGAACGACTTCCCCCCAAGTTGCCCAAAACTGACCCCCCCTGGAAATCTTTAGGTTCTGTTTTACATCACCCTAGCACTCCTCGCGATATGGGAGAAGCGTGCTCTTCAGCAGCGGCTGGAGCTGCGCGGCGAGGTCCGAGGACGGGGTCTGGCACTTAGCCTTGCCAGCGCCACCGCGCATGGTTGACAGGAGTGCTGGGGCGATGTCGGCGGGAAAGCTCTCGACCCGAAGAGCTATGGCAGCAGGGGGCGCCCAAGACAACACCCTCCTCCTTCTCCTTCACCTCCTCATCCTTCCCCTCCTTCTCATCCTCTTCCTCCCTCTCTCTTCCCTTCTCTCTTTTCTGTCTCCTCCTCCTCCTCCTCCTCCTCCTCCTCCTCCTCCTCCTTCCCCCCCTCCTCCTACTCCTCTTCCTCGTTTGGGGGCTTCCATGCAATGCCCAGTCCTCGTCACATGAGGCTCTCGTCACTGGAGTCCCTGTCGGGTCCTTCGTCGGCGCTGTCGAAAGGACCAAGACGAACATACTGATGCATAGCCCAATTCCAATGCGCCGCGAAGTAGATTTTCGCGAACCCCCATGGCGGACGAAACCAATCGCACACGATTCTGGCGATGCCATTGTAGAAGCAAGCTTTGTTGACAAACCTGATTTCTGTGATGGAGATTCGGGTGAGGCACTGCTCGTGCACTCGTTCTTGGGACGGCGTCCTATGTTCCGACATTTCTTGAGCCAAAACTATAAATGACAATGGCGATGTGAAAATGATGATGAAGCATGAGATCATCAATAACACGTAAACACAGATCTTAAATTATATTTGAGATCTTAAACACAGTTACATATCATCATATAACACTTAGATCTAAATTTAAGATCTTGAAGACCTCTGGGATTCGCTCGGGCGGTGGGCAATTCACCGTGACGGGCGTCCGGGTGCTATCCATGCAGGGCCGCCCAGGTGGTGGGGCGGCGGCTAATTCACCGCGACGGGCGCCCGGGGCCCCCCAGGGCCGCCCAGGGGCTCAGGCAATGGCCAATTCACCGTGACGGGCGTCCGGGGGGTCCTAGAGCCGCTCTGGGGCCCTGGGCGGTGGCTAATTCACCGTGACGGGCGTCTGGGAGTCGCCAGGGCCGCTCGTTCGTTCGGGCGGTGGGTAATTCACCGTGACGGGCGTCCGGGGGCTATCCAGGGCCGCCCAGGTGGTGGGGCGGCGGCTAATTCACCGCGACGGGCGCCCGGGGCTCCCCAGGGCCGCCCAGGGGCTCAGGCAATGGCCAATTCACCGTGACGGGCGTCCGGGGGGTCCTAGAGCCGCTCTGGGGCCTTGGGCGGTGGCTAATTCACCGTGACGGGCGTCTGGGAGTCGCCAGGGCCGCTCATTCGTTGGGGCGGTGGGTAATTCACCGTGACGGGCGTCCGGGGGCTATCCAGGGCCGCCCAGGGGGTGCGGCGGCGGCTAATTCACAGCGACGGGCGCCCGGGGCTCGCCAGGGCCGCCCAGGGGCTCAGGCAATGGCCAATTCACCGTGGCGGGCGTCCGGGGGGTCCCAGAGCCGCTCTGGGGCCCTGGGCGGTGGCTAATTCACCGTGACGGGCGTCTGGGGCCCAGCCCAAGTGCCCCCCGCGGGGGCCCGAGTCGCCAGGAAACGTCTTTTGCAAGCCAGCCGATCATGGGGGGCCCACTCTGGAAACTTTAGGATTCGATGTCGAAAAAAAATGCCAGTGGCGATCCGTGTCTTTTAGCAATTTTTATTAAAGCTCCAGGGGGGAGCAGGGCGCCCGTCACGGTGAATAGGCTTGTAGTTTTGGGGTTATAAGTCTCTTTGACGATCGCCCAGGCGGGCGCAGGATAATCGCTTGCGCGTAAGCCGCATCATTGATAATGAGATAAGGCCCACGCGGGCCATGCCTGACGGCAACCGAGACTCAACTGGGCTGGCCTGTTATTCACGTACGGCCGGGAGGTGGTCTGACTGCGAGGTGCCAGTTAGGGCGCTTGCCGCCTAAATGGGTGGGTGGATACGGGCCAAGCGGCCCTGCGGGCTGAGCGGGTAGGGGTGTCACGAGCGGGCCTGGATTGGCCTGGCGCTCCCAGGCGGTCCCAGTCGCTCCCATTCGCTCCCAAGCGCTCCCAGGCGCTCCCAGGCGCTCCCAGGCGCTCCCAGGCCCTGCCCAGCGCTCACCCCGGGCTGAGCGGGTAGGGGTGTCACGAGCGGGCCTGGCCTGGCCTGGCGCTCCCAGGCGGTCCCAGGCGTTCCCAATCGCTCCCAGGCGCTCCCAGGCGCTCCCAGGCGCTCCCAGGCGCTCCCAAGCGCTTCCAGGCCCTGCCCAGCGCTCACCCCGGGCTGAGCGGGTAGGGGTGTCACGAGCGGGCCTGGCCTGGCCTGGCGAGGCGGTCCCAGGCGTTCCCAATCGCTCCCAGGCGCCCCCAGGCGCTCCCAGGCGCTCCCAGGCCCTGCCCAGCGCTCACCCCGGGCTGAGCGGGTAGGGGTGTCGCGAGCGAGCCTGGCCTGGCCTGGCGCTCCCAGGCGGTCCCAGGCGTTCCCAGTCGTTCCCAGGCGCTCCCAGGCGCTCCCAGGCGCCCCCAGGCGCTCCCAGGCCCTGCCCAGCGCTCACCCCGGGCTGAGCGGGTAGGGGTGTCACGAGCGGGCCTGGCCTGGCCTGGCGCTCCCAGGCGGTCCCAGTCGCTCCCAGACGCTCCCAGGCGCTCCCAGGCGCTCCCAGGCGCTCCCAGGCCCTGCGCAGCGCTCACCCCGGGCTGAGCGGGTAGGGGTGTCACGAGCGGGCCTGGCCTGGCCTGGCGCTCCCAGGCGGTCCCAGTCGTTCCCAGGCGCTCCCAGGCGCTCCCAGGCGCTCCCAGGCGCTCCCAGGCGCTCCCAAGCGCTTCCAGGCCTTGCCCAGCGCTCACCCCGGGCTGAGCGGGTAGGGGTGTCACGAGCGGGCCTGGCCTGGCCTGGCGCTCCCAGGCGGTCCCAGGCGTTCCCATTCGCTCCCAAGCGCTCCCAGGCGCTCCCAGGCGCTCCCAGGCGCTCCCAGGCCCTGCCCAGCGTTCACCCCGGGCTGAGCGGGTAGGGGTGTCACGAGCGGGCCTGGCCTCCCAGGCGGCCCTGGGAGGGCCCTGGGAGGGCCTTGGGAGGGTCCTGGGGAGGAGCATCGCCACGGAGCGTCTCTAGGGAGCCCAGGAGCGCCCTGGGCCGTCGGCGGGTGCTAATTCACCGTGACGCGCGCCTGGGGTGCCCTGGGAGGGCCTTCAGAGGGCACTGGGAGGGCACTGGGGATGGGCATCGCCACGGAGCGTCTCTGGGGAGCCCAGGAGCGCCCTGGGCCGTCGGGCGGGTGCCAATTCACCGTGACGCGCGCCCGGGGTGCCCTGGGAGGGCCCTGGGAGGGCACTGGGAGGGCGCTGGGGAGGGGCATCGCCACGGAGCGTCTCTGGGGAGCCCAGGAGCGCCCTGGGCCGTCGGGCTGGTGCTAATTCACCGTGACGCGCGCCTGTGGCGCCCTGGGAGGGCATTGCGAGGGCCCTGGGAGGGCACTGGGGAGGAGCATCGCCGCGGAGCGCTTCTGGGGGCCCAGGAGCGCCCTGGGCCGTCGGGCGGGTGCTAATTCACCGTGACGCGCGCCTGGGGTGCCCTGGGAGGGCCATGGGAAGGCCCTGGGAGGGCCCTGTGAGGGCCCTGGGGAGGGGCATCGCCACGGAGCGTCTCTGGGGAGCCCAGGAGCGCCCTGGGCCGTCATGCGGGTGCTAATTCACCGTGACGCGCGCCTGGGGTGCCCTTTGAGGGGTCTGGGAGGGCCCTGGGGAGGGGCATCGCCACGGAGCGTCTCTGGGGAGCCCAGGAGCGCCCTGGGCCGTCGGGCGGGTGCCAATTCACCGTGACGCGCGCTTGGGGTGCCCTGGAGGGCCCTGGGAGGACCCTGTGAGGGCCCTGGGGGTGCCCTGGGGAGGGGCATCGCCACGGAGCGTCTCTGGGGAGCCCAGGAGCGCCCTGGGCCGTCGGGCGGGTGCTAATTCACCGTCCGCCAGGGGCTCGGCATCGCCACGGAGCGTTTCTGCGGCGCCCAGGGGCGCCCTGGGCTCTCGGGCCCGAGCTAATTCACCGTGACGCGCGGCAGGGGCTTGGCCCAAGTGCTCCTCGCGGGGGCCCGAGTCGCCAGGAAACGTCTTGTACAAGCCAGCCGATCGGGAAGGTCCACTCTGGAAAACTCTAGGATTCGAGGTTGAAAAAAATTGCCAGTCGCAATCCGTGTCTTCTAGCGATTTTATGCTGCCGCTTCCGCAGGGCTAGGGCGCGCGCCACGGTGAATTCGGTTGATGTTTTGGTGTGATAAGTCTCTTTGACGATCGCCCAGGCGGGCACAGGATAATCGCTTGCGCGTAAGCCGCATCATTGATAATGAGATAAGGCCCTCGCGGGCCCTGCCTGACGGCAACCGAGACTCAACCTGGACAGGGCCTGTCATTCACGCACGGCCGGGAGGTAGTCTGACTGCGAGGTGCCAGTTAGGGCGCTCGCCGCCAAAATGGGTGGGTGGATGCGGGCCAAGCGGCCCTGGGCGAGTTTAGGGCCTGCATTGGCGCATGCGCGCGCTGGCTGCGATCCCCCCCCGCATCAAGGCTGTTGGGGGGGATCGCTGCCCAAGCCGCGCGCGCTATGAACTTGCACTCCCGCCCCAGACCACCCACAGTAAAGCCCTTTAGGGTTTAGAGTTTCTCCCCCGAACCCCCCTATCAAGGGGGGCTTTCGTGTTGTGTGCGAATGCGAATATTCCGCGGGGAGCACGACGACGCGGTTTTGGCATTGCGTTCCTGGTACGCGCGTACGCGCGCAAAGCGCTTTGCGCAGGCGCAAGAGCCAGCGTCGTCGCATGGCCAACAATCTCTGGCCCCCAGTTGGCGCATGGCTTTGCCGAAGAACGGATTCTTCTCCCGCGGGTGTTCATTGCAATCAGAAGGCACAGGAGAGGCCTCAAGGCCAGGCGTCGCCGCATGAGGCTTTGAATTACGGCGTTGGCCTGTCGCGGACGCAGCATTGCCCCTGGTTCCAGTAGGCCTCCTGCATTGGCTTTTGCCGTTGGCCTGGCTGCCCTTGCAGCCGCCGTCGTAGACGGCTGCCGGTGGCGCAGCACATCCACAGGGGTCCGAATTTGCTTTCGGCGTTGGAAAGCAGCACTGCGAGGGTGCTGGCGCGGCAATCCCATGGGCCCCCGTGGGCCTCGAGCGAGTAGCCGCGCCGTCGGGCTCCTCGCTGACGGCGACGCGCGCGGCAGTTGTATTCGCCCGCGGCTTTGGGTTTTGCTTTGAGGTCGCCACCGCTGAAGCGATTGCAAGCATCGACGCAGACGCTGTCGACGCGAGCTTCGGGAAGCGGGAGGAGGAGCGCGAGGAGGTGGGTCTGGCACCCCCTCGCTACGATGCGCGCGCATGGCTGCGGCAGCACGCCCATGGCAGACCCCCTGGAATGCCTTGGGGGAGCTCTCTGGGAGCGCTGGGGGAGCGCCTCGACCTTTCCCCGGGATGGAAGCACGTGGAAGCGTCTGGGAGCGCGACAGGACACGCAGAGTGCACCGCGAGCGCGAGCCGTGAATTGCCCGTTGGGCTTGACCGTTGGCGTCGCCCCCGCTGAAGCGATTGCATTGTCGACGCAGCCGCCTTCGGCGCGAATTTCGCATGGCTGGAAGGGGGAGCGCGAGGGGGTGGGTCTGGCACCCCCTCGCTACGATGCGCGTGCATGGCTGCTGCAGCACCTCCATGGCAGACCTCTTGGAATGCCTTGGAGCGCTGAAAAGCGCCTCGAGGTTTCCCCAGGATGGAAGCACGTGGGAGCGTCTGGGAGCGTGACAGGACACGCAGAGTGCACCGCGAGTGCGGGCCGTGGGTTGTCCATTGGGCAGGACCGTTGGCGTCGCCCCCGCTGAAGCGATTGCATTGTCGACGCAGCCGCCTTCGGCGCGAATGTCGCATGGCTGGAGAGGGAGCGCGAGGGGGTGGGTCTGGCACCCCCTCGCTACGATGCGCGCGCACGGCTGCGGCAGCACCTGCATTGCGGGGGAGCGCTGGGAAGCGCCGCCAGGGAGCGCTGCCGAGTGCTTGCGAATGCATGAAAACGCTTGGGAGCACCATGGGACCGCTTGGACTGCTGAAACGCGCTTGGGAACGCCGGGGACCGCTGGGGACCACCTGAGGGAACTTGGGAGCGCTTGGGAGCGCATGGGAACGCCTGGGCGTGCTTGGGAGCGTGCTGGGAGCGTGC
>CAUYUJ010014913.1:70000-167500 GCA_963575745.1 Prorocentrum cordatum
CCCCCACACCCAATTTGGCATTGTCACCCAGCCAGCACAGCGGTTCGTGGCCTCATAGGGAGCTCCACCCAAACCCCCAGTGGGACCGCCCGCATGCGTCACACACACACAGACACACAGACACACACACACAAACACACAAACACACAAACACACAAACACACAAACACACAAACACACAAACACACAAACACACAAACACACAAACACACAAACACACAAACACACAAACACACAAACACACACACAAACACACAAACACACAAACACACAAACACACAAACACACAACCACACAACCACACAAACACACAAACACACAAACACACAAACACACAAACACACAAACACACAAACACACAAACACACAAACACACAAACACACACAACACACACAACACACACACACAACACACACAACACACACAACACACACACAACACACACAACACACACAACACACACAAACACACACAAACACACACACACACCTAATTTGGTATTTTCACTCACCCAGTGCAGCGCTTCGTGGCCTCATATGGAGCTCCACCGACGGCACCAGTGCTACCGCCCGCATGCGTCCCCCCCCCCGCCCAGCGCAGCGCTTCGTGGCCCCACAGGGAGCTTCACCGAAGATATTCACAATTACGGTACCCACAATTTCACATGGTTCAAACATGGTCACAGCATACCCTGGGACTTTTTTCCCCAGCATTTGTTCGTCCAAAACCCGCCTGTAAGAGGACACGCCCGACCTAAGCTAAGCATCGGGGGTGATGCATCGACCCCCAATCGCCAATTTTTCGCCGATAGGGGTCTTATAGTCTCGCTCCGCCCAGGAAGGTGCGGATTCGCTATCGGGATTTGTTATCGGGGGCCAATCGCCGATCTATCGACGATGCATTGCCGATTCCAAGTCGATGCATCCCCCCCTTTGCCAGTTCCCCCCTATCGTTGCCCCTCAAGGGGCGGAGGAGGATTACCTGGGGAACCAATGACAGAAACACAAAAAACTCTGAGCACCGCGCGGATTTCTCGTAGCGGCGCTGGGGCTCCCAGGCGGCGCCTCTGGCGCCGCCCTTGGCGCGCTCTGCGCGCCCAGGAGGGGTGTCCAGTGCCGATCCAAATTAGCCTGCCGAAGGGCCCAACCGTCGTTCTGAGTATGCCGTCCGTGGATCTTCATACGGGGCCACGAAGCGCGTGAAGGGTGTGCCGACATGTGGGCGCTGTCACTGGGGCCGTAGGTGGAGCTCCCTATGGGGCCACGCCGCGTGTGAGGGGTTCGTGGAAATGGAAGGTGGAATCACATGCGGGCATTGCCACTAGAGCCTTCGGTGGAGCTCCCTATGGGGCCATGGAACGTGCGAGGCGTGCACCGTAATGGGCGCATGCGGGCGCTGCTGCTGAGGCATTCGGTGGAGCTCCCTCTGGGGCCTTGAAGCGTGCGGGGGATTCGCCGACATGGAGGAGGGAAACGCATGAGGGCGCTGCCACAGGGGCATTCGGTGGAGATCCCTATGGGGCCACGGAGCGTATGAGGGGTGCAGGGCATCGACAGGGGGAGGGAACCGCATGCGGCAGCTGCCACTGGGGCCTTCGGTGGAGCTTCCTATGGGGCCACGAAGCGTGTGAGGGGTCCACCGATATGGCGTGTGGAACCGCATGCGGGCGCTGCCATTGGAGCCTTAGGTGGAGCTCCCTTTGGGCCCACGAATCGTGTAAAAAGTTGTGCCAGCTTGGGGGTGGAACTGCATGCGGGCACTGCCACTGAGGCCTTCGGTGGAGCTCCCATGGGGCCACGAAGCGTATCAGGGGTGTGCCGAAGTGGGGACGGAACCTCTTGCGGGCAGTGCCACTGGGGCCTTTGGTGGGGCTCCCTGTGGGACCACGACACTTGTGAGTGGTGCGCCGGAATTGAGGGTAGAACTGCATGCGGCCGCTGCCACTGCGGCCTTCGGTGGAGCTCCCTCTGGGGCCACGAAACGTGTGGGTGGTGTGCCGAAAGGGAGGGTGGAACTGCATGCGGGCGCTACCACTGGGGCCTTCGGTGGGGCTCCCTATGGGGCCACGGAGCTTGTGATTGGGTGCACCGAAGTGGGGGTGGAAGTGCATGCGGGCGCTGCCGTTAGGGCCTTCGGTGGAGCTTCCTATGGACCCACGAAACGTGTAAAAGGTTGTGCCAGCTTGGGGGTGGAACTGCATGCGGGCGCTGCCACTGGGGCCTTCGGTGGAGCTCACCGTGGGGCCACGAAGCGTATCAGGGGTGTGCCGAAGTGGGGGCGGGACCACATGCTGGCCTTGCCGTTGGAGCCTTCGGTGGAGTTCCCTATGGGGCCACGAATCGTGTGAGGGGTGTACCGGAATGGAGGGTGGAACCGCATGCGGGTGCTGCCATTGGGGCCTTCGGTGGAGCTTCTTATAGGGCCACGAAGCGCTGCACTCGGTGCGGAGGGCAGAGGCAGGGAGGGGAGGATGGGGAGGAGGGGGCAGCGGGAGGAGCAGGAGTGAGGTGACGCGGTGCGCTGTCTCTTCAACACGAGGACCCAATACCACATACAATTGCTTTCACCTATACACCTTCACACATATATCTATACATGCACATGTTCACATACACATGCATACACGTATACATAACCAGATGCGTATACATAATCATATACAAATATTTAGACACATACATGTACATATACGTACATACAGCCACGCCCACATCCGCATAAACATATGCACACCGTCACATAGCTAGGTACAAACACCTATATATACATACATGTGTATCTACATATATACATCCACACATGCATATAAACACCCAAACACATACACATCAACACACCTACACATATATCTATATATTTGCACGTATACATAGACACATTCGTACACACATGGATGTACATATACACATACATAAACCTCTCCGCGCATGTCAGTCCACCTATTCATATCAATACACATCGATCCAATAAACATGTTCACAACCGTACACATGCAGACACACATATACATACATAACATGTATATATACACACACGTATATATATATGTGATCATATGGCCATACTCATACGTATACGTAAATCACATGTGTACAAAGCTGCCCGTATACTTACACATCCACAAACACATACATGTAATACACGGTGCATGCACAAACGCACATCAATACGTATACATGTACACATGCCTATATGACTATATTTATACACATATACAGACACTTGTATGAACACATACACATGTACATATATATATATATGTATATATATATATATATGTGTATATATACATGCATCCATATACAGGTACATACACACATATACCGTCGTGACCTTTGGTCGTACCCCGCCACCGTGCTTGGGTCGTGGGTCAGAGTCCTCAGGGTTGCTTTTTGGGGTCTTTTCGGAGCGGGTTCAGGGGGGTCCCAGTCTCGGGAGCTTTCGGGAGCCTCTTGGGATCCTTTTGGAGACCTCTTGGGGTCTTCTTTGGGGCCTTTTGATGCTTCTTGGGGGCCTCTCGGGAGCGCTTTGGGGCGCCTCTCGGGGCCGATGGTTCGACATGACCGTTCGGGTCCCCCATCTGGGCACCCTCTTGGGAACCTCAAGGGCCGTCTTGGAGGCCTGTTCGGCTCTCTTTGGCCATTTTGATTCCCTCTTGGAGGCCACTTGGGCCGTCTAAGGGGCGATTGGGGGGCCTCTTGGGCGGTTCTGGAGCGTTGGGGAGACGAAGCGGAGAAATCGCCAAAATCTGTCAAAAAGCAAAGGGGAATACATTTGGTGTGCCTCTTGGGGTCCTCGTGGGAGGCCTTTTGGAGGCCTCTTCTGGCGTTTGGGGGGCGCCTTGGGCCGTCTTGGGGCCCTCTTGGGGCCGAACAAGCACGCGACAGGACGCGGTATATCACAGGGGGTACGCGACGCGCCCGAAGGGATTCGGCAGTTTGGGGCCCAGGCCCCTCTCAGAATCTTTCAGGATTGAGGACTGAGGCTCAAGAGACTGGGCCAAGGGCCCGAGGAAATTCCAACTCGTGCCTCAAGGGCACGGTAGCGGATATTGTTTCGACTCTTCCCGAGGTCGCCCCGCTGGATTCGGCTCCTGGTCGTTGTCTCCGCGTGACCCAGATGGGTGTCCATGCACATGGATAGCAGTTTACAGAACAACGGGGTCGCCCCCGTTTTTGGCCAGAGCTGCATTTTTCGAAGTAGTTGCCTTGAGACGCCTAGCGCAAGCCTTGCCACACAATAACTCTTCCCGACGCTCGTCTGTTCGGTCGCCGAACTTTTCTTTCGTGTCAATTCCTTGCCCTCCCGCGGCTCCAGGCGCGGCGCCGCCGCGCGCCAGGCGGCGGCTGAGAGCAGCCCCTCCGCCCCGCGCCCCCCAAGATCCATGTCGGCACGCGTCCTGCACGAGGGGGGTCACCCCCGCCTATTGACGAGTGAGGACCGATGGGGAAGAGGAGGGGGGGAGGAGGAGGAGGAGGAGGAGGAGGAGGAGGAGGAGGAGGAGGAGGGAGGATCGTGTGTCGGAGAGGTTCGGGGCGTCTGGGGGGGGTCTCCGGGGGTCCCGCCCCGCCCCTTCGGCCTTCTGCCTCTCGCCCCGGCGCTGGCCGCGCGGAGGCCCATACCTCCGACGTCGCGATCTTCTGTTCAATTCAGGTGGGGAGAGGCTCAAGGTGTGATTTTCTGTGTAGTTGGTCCTGGTGCGATGCTTCGTTGAATCCAGGGGACCTGTTGCTTCATCCGAGTGAAGATCGAGGGTCCAGGCTCATTGGGATGTTTCTGCCTCTTCTTGTGGCCTCGCGGGGAGCCTCCAGAGGTCCCCAGAGGCTCCTTGGGACCCCGGGAGTTTTCTTCTGGATTTCGGTGTTCAGGCTCGTGTCGGTGTTCATCAGAGGACGATGCGTGGCGGAAGCCCAGCCCAGGCGAAGAGGTCGAGAATTTCGGAGGCCCATGGATTGAAACAATCGGGACGACAGAGGTCTGGGGGCGCACAATTGGCCCCCGCACACACGTGCGCAGGGGCTGCCAAAGAAAAGCTTCGGCGGCTGCTCCTCTTTCTCCTCGTCTTGTGCTTCCACTGATGTCCCGAGTGATGCTTCTTCTCCTGATTTCTCCTCCGTCGGCCTGCTCCCTTATCCGTCTTCGGCCTGCTCCTCTTTTTTCCCATCTCTCGTTGCTCCTGCTCCTCCTCCTCCTCCCCCTCGTCCTCCTCCTCCTCCTCCTCCTCCTCCTCCTCCTCTTCCTTCGACGTTCTGTGCGTTTCGCCGTGTTCGTTCTGGTAACGCACTCTTCCTCCTGTCCTCCTCCTCCTCCTCCTCCTTCTCCCCCTCCTCCTTTTTGTCTCCTCTTGTTATTCCTGGGCGCTATACGTGTCCTTGTCGTTCTCATTGTTCCTCTCATCCTCACCCCATCCTCGCCTCTTCATCCTCCTCTCCCTCCACATGGCGAGGCCATGGCCTCACCAGCTTTGCCCTTGCCCGCACGAGCGTTCCGACTCCTATGTCGCTTCCGCTTCTGATTTTGCTGTGGCTAAGTGAGGCCACGTGTTTCGCTTTGGAGCGTTGCCGGACGCTGGATCAGACTTAGCTCGAACGACGACGACGGGCTAACGACCACACGAGCGCGGCCGCCTCACGAGAGGTAGGAATGGCGACGCCGATGTGGAGCATAAATACCCTGTTGCTCGTCCTGCGGAGGGGGAGCGAGGGAGAGAAGGAGGGGGGAGGGATGTGAGAGGCAGTGGTGGGTGAGGGAGGGAGGACGGGTCGGCGACGCCCAGCGGAGCGTGGGGGGTGTTGGCGTTCTACGCTGGCTATCCTGCCTTCCACAGAGTTCTTTTGTCAAGGTTTCCGACCCCCTTGCAAAAAGCGCCCCGCTCTCCTGGAAGGCCGCCCTCCTTGCCCCGCGGTCCCCTTCCGCGCCGCCCAGCCCAGCGGGGGACGGAGCAGGGAGGGATAGGACGGGAAGGGAGGAGGACTTGGCATCCCTGGGACGTGTGCTCCTCCTCCTCCTCCTCCTCCTCCTCCTCCTCCTCCTCCTCCTCCTCCTCCTCCTCCCAACCATCGAGGAGCATCTTGACTCGTTTGGTAGGAAATACACGCACGACAACGACACGTGCACGGGGGAGCGACGTCTCAGCGACGGCGAGAAGAGAGGCCTCTTCTTTCCTGTGCGGGGCACGCGGAGCTCTCGACCCGGGCTCGTCTCGATTCCTCCGATTCGATTCTACTCGAATTCGATGGCTTCCGATTCCGATTCGATTCGACTTCGGATCCCGATGTGGACTCCGATTTCTCAGCGGAGGCCCACGGGCCTTCGGTGTTTGCCGAGTCGATCTCGCCCGACGTGGTTGCCGATCTCCGCCGACCCGATTGGTTTCGATCGCCGACCCGACTCGTGTCGATCCGATTCTGGGCTGTCCTGCCCCTTTCCCAGGGCCAGCCGCTCGTCCTGGATCGTGTCTGGTGCGTCCTGGGCCCTGGAGGTGTCCTCTGGGGGCCGAAGCTTTCGCGAGGTCGCGGGGAGTGCAGCACAGCCACGACGCCGGGTTTTTCGGCAGGGAGCGAGGGCGGAGGGGCGACGCGGGGTAGGAGACGGAGGGAGGAGGCGGAGGCGGAGGCAGGAGGGACCTCCCACACCTCCCCCATCGCCCCGCTCCCCCCCGACCCGTCCGAAGCGCCAGCCGCCCCCTCCCCGTCCTCGCCCGCAGCAGAACATGCCTTGAGTGCCCCCGCCACCCCCAGCCCCCAGCCTCCGGGCCTCCGCGGACCTGCCCATGAACCCATCGGGTAGCTTTCAGACAGGCGACGCAGGCTGCGCAGAGCCCCGAGGCTGCGCAAGCTGCCCGAGCGAGGCCGCCCGGGAGGCGCCCTCGATGTGCCACGTCGGAGGCCCGAGTCGAGGAGACCGCTCCAGCGGCGGAGGTCCCCGAATTCGGAGACCTCTTGCGCCAAAGGGTCCTCCTGGAGGGCCTCCCGGGGCTTCCCAAGCGTATGCGCCTTCGGAAGCCCCCTGGAGGCCTCCCCGCAGGCTCAAGAGGAGGGGCAGAGAGTTGCTCGGAGGGACAGAGCGACGCTTGAGCCTTGAGCCCTGTCTATCAGGGGCAACGTTACGGGAGGACAGGCTCAGGGGGGATGCATCGACCCGCAATCACCTGATTGCCCGCCCCGCCCAGGAGTGCGGAATTGCTGTCGGGGGCTTGTCGTCGACCTGTCGGTGATGTACAGTCGGCCCTGATGAGTAGGTCCACCCTGCCAGGTCGAGGGTATCCTTGTGTCATGTGCTTTATGACCCATGCCTTCTGCATTCCTGTCGCAACGTGGCCCTCGGAAGGGTCTTGTGTCCTCTTGCGTGTCCTCTCCAATCCGACTGTATCGCCGATTCCTGTTCGATGTTCCCCCCCTTCCCCCCCCCCTGAGTCAGCCCCCCCCCGGATCCTTGCCCGTCGCGGGAGGGCAGCGCGGCGCTCGAGCCCCGTCCCTGGGCCCTCTTGCTCCGAGAGCCGCCGCAGGGCTGGGCCTCGGGGCCGCCGCAGGTACGCGGTGCTGCTGAACACGGACCTGTGCCCGCTGCCCGGCTGGCTCGGGGTGCTCGTGAGGACTGCGGATGGGCGCGCCGCCGAGCCGAGGGGGACGGCGACCTGGGCTTCGAAGGGCGAGGGGAGCCTCCCCTCGTCCGTCGAGGCCCAGGTCGCTCCCCCCCCCCCCCCCCAGGGAGGGGAGCCTCCCCTCGTCCTTCGGGGCCCACGTCGCCGCCCCCCGCGGGGAGGACGAGGGAAGGCCTCCCTCAGGCAGGGGGCGGAGGACTCTTGGACGTTCCGGCTTCGTCGGGAGTCCATGGGGCTAGAAGAGGACGAGGAGGGGAGGAGGAGGAGGAGGAGGAGGAGGAGGAGGAGGAGGAGGAGGAGGAGGAGGAGGAGGAGGAGGAGGCGGGGGAGGGGGAGGGGGAGGGGGAGGGGAGGGGGAGCAGGAGGAGCAGGATGAGGAGCAGGAGGAGGAGGAGGATAGCGTGCGGGAACAGAGGGGGAGGGAGAGGGCCGTAATCGTGAGGAGAACTTGGGATAACCCCTGGAGCCATTCGGGAAACGCACCCAATGCGAGGCGCAACGACCCTGCCCTCGGAGCCGAAGCCCCGAACAAGATGGCCCCGCAATGTATCATTGGGACGCCTCCCTCCAGACGACTGGGGTGTACTACTCTGGCTGATGGCCATGCCACACCCTGGGCTGAGGAGGAATGAATGAATGAATGAGTGACTCGGCCAGACAAGCGACGATGGACTCGAGAGTGATATTTGGACTCGGAAGTGTTTCCCTCCGGCACCCGCCAAGAGCCAAGGAGGAGGAGAAGGAGGAGGAGGAGGAGGAGGAGGAGGAGGCTGAGGTCTCCCGAGTGTCTCTGCATACCCCACGAAGGTCCTCTGCACGTTTCCAGAGGCCCCCACGGCAGAGCTCTCTCGGATGTCTTTGAAGGAGGAGGAGGAGGAGGAGGAGGAGGTGTCGGGGGTGGAGAAGTGGGGGGATGACCAGGGTGGGTGGAGATCATGACCGGGGCCATGATATCCCACCCCAAACATTTCATGGCCGATCTGTCTTCTTCCAAGACGTTCCCTGGTCCCCCCTCCTCGTCTGCGCACGTGTGTCCAGTCATGGTCTGCGTCCCTCCCCCCTTGGACGCTCCCTTTTTGGACGCCCCCGAAGGGTGCGGAGGAGGGTCGTCGTGGAGCGTTGGCCGCAGTCCCCTGGGTGTTCAGGACCATCCAGACCTACCCTGGCGCCGGCATCGTGGGACCCATGATGGTGAATCCACAGGGCCCGGCTGCCTGCGTCGTGCACCAGCCAGGGGAGGCAGGGAGGGAGGGACGCAGGAGGAGTAGGAGGGGAGGAGGAGGCCACTCCCCCCAGGTTTCTCGGCCTGGCCCTGGCCATCGGCCCCGATGGGCGAACCGAGTAAAATTTACAAGCCGTCTCAGTGTGTCCCTCCTCCTTTTCACCCACCTCCTCCCTCCTCTCCGAATTCCCTCTGTTTCGCAGTCAGGTCTCTATGTGCACGCATTCGCTCTGCAACCGTCTCATTTTCTTTTTCCTGAAGAGGTGCCAATCGCGCTCTCGTCTGCCCACGTGTCCTTACGGATGTTGGGCTCGCTGGCTGGCTGGCTTGCCCCCTTTGGGGGATCTCGCGCTGCAGTTCTTTCGGCCAAGGCACTGTAGGGGGGGGGGGCCAATATCCAGGTGCTGCCGAGCGGCAAGCTCAAGCAGTTTAGAGTTTCCGCGCTTCCCTCTGAAGGCCGCTTGCCCAGGGGGCACCCGCTGGAGAATGCGTCGATGTGCAGTCGGGGTGGTTGGGCGCGGGACACCCTGGTGCTGGTGACCTCGGATGCGATCCGCACGCACGGGCTGAATCTGCAGGAGGGCCGCCTGTCGGCCCCTGTGCTGCGCTCCCTTCGCTCCCGGGGCCTGGAGCTGGCCCCAGAGCCGCGCCCGTGGGCCCGGGTCAAGGAGCCCATAGCGGCCCTGATTCTCACCTGCTCCCGGGTCGAGTCCAGTGTTCTAGACCCCTGGAGGCTGGAGGAGGCCACGGGAGAGCGTTGGAGTTTTGGCTGAGGTTTCCCCTGCGTTCCTGGCCCGCAGGGCCCGTCTTGCTTCCAGGCGCCCCTCGGACTCTGTAGGTCTCTCGAAGATTGGCCGAGGCCAAGCTTGGCGAGTGGACGTCTTTCCGAGGCCGCTGAATGAGTTTCTGCACTTCAAGTCGCTGCGGAAGACGTTGGGGGTGAGCTTGGTGGTAGGGACGATTTTTTGGGGCCTCCCGGACCATCTTCAGCATTGGCAGGCCGACAAATCGAGATCCGTACTCCTGAGCGGGGCAATGTTGTTGTTGTTGGTCTTGGGGCCTTCTTGGGAATCCTACGGGATCCCTTTTGGGGCGCGTTCTGGGCCTCTTGGGTTGTCTCAGGGTCGTATTGGGTATCTTGACGCGCTCCTGGGTTGTCTCGGGGCCCTCTAGGACCGTCCCAGAGGCTCCTTACGGCCATTTCGGTTCGTCTTGGACCCACCCCGCCTCAGGACACGCCACGCGACCAGCCCTCAACAGGTCTACGGAAAGCTCCAAGAGGCAGAGACACCCGGCAGCAGCGCCCGAATTGCAAGATTCTGGCCTCTGAACGAGCACTTCATTACAGTAGTCAATGCAGAGAACTCTGAGGGATCTGAGGACATTTCAACCCGGTCCTCGAGGCACGGTGGCGGATTCTCCTTGCAGATTGCATGCCCAGTTGTGCCACAGTGTTTCGTCCAAAGGGGTCAACCAGGTACGGGCTAGTCCCTCGGACCGTTCCTGTTGGGAGCGCTGGGGAAGCCTCTTGCAGGCTACGCGCGCCCAGTATTCACAATATCCAAATCCGACTCTGGTATTGACGTGTTTGGCAGGAAATGGACCTTTCTGTTTGCCATGGGTGCCCACCAACTTTTCACAATGATACACATTCTCCGTGCAGGTGTCCTGGGAGTGCCCGGGCAGGGTGATGAAGAAGTTGCGATCTGATTCGATATCCAGCAGTGGCGTGCGCTCAAAGCACGTCACACATCCAGCACTGAGTGTGCATTCGCACTGTAGCTGGCAGAGCAGTCCATTCGTCCAGAGCAGTTTTTGGCAATTGCGAATTGAGATGTGCAGGGGTTCTTGTGTTGGCTTTGATACCCGACTCAGCGAGGTCCAACCCGGTTTATATTTTGTCTACACGGGTTGCAGCGCCCGGTATTAGCGAATCCTGTCGGTTTGACAGTCATGCGTCTGCAAACACGCGTCGAAAGTCATCGCAGCTTCCTCCCTCATCCCTCACGTGCTGGATCGCGTGCGCGCGGGAACAGATGGGAAGGAGGGAAGGGAAGAGGAGGAGGAGGAGAAGGAGGAGGAGGGGGAGGGGAGGAGGAAGGAAGAGGAGGAAAATGATGGGGATTATCTTCATGGTCGTGATGGTGATGGAGAACATGATGGTGGTGGTGATGGTGATGGTGATGCAGTTGATGATGCGCATGGTGTCGGTTGTTGTGATGTTGTGATTATGATGATGATGTTGACGATGATGATGATGCTAAGGTTGATGCTGATGATGATGCTGATGATGTTGAGGATGATGCTGATGATGATGCTGATGATGATTCGAAGAAGGAGGATGATACGATACGATACGCACACCCTTAACGTCATGCTGTCTGATTGTTCTGTGAGTGCTATACTCACTGAGCTCCCAAAAACGCGCAGCAGTGGGCCCTGGCATACACAAGACTGACTGGAGGCGGATGACGCGGTGAACCTTCCCTTTGGAATTGAGTGCCTATGCCATGCTCTAAGCACCAGGGCCGCAGACGTGGCCCCGTCCGTGGGGCCGTCCTTGCCCCTGCAGCCACCGACGCAAAAGGTAGCCACAGGAGACTGGGGCGGGCGATATTATTCAGGGTTGACCGCTCTCTTAGCAATCTCAAGCATTCGACTGCTAGCAAGACTGGCAAACCTCTGAGACCCTGGGTAGATCCCTCGAGAGGCCAGATATTCAGTAACTATTTGCATGTCAGTTCTGGGAGTTGGGGGAGGAGGAGGAGGGCTCCGAGGCTCAAGAGGGGCCAGCGGGGGAGGAGAACAAACAGGCACAGAATGGCTCACGTGCCTATTTGAGGAAGTTGACGAGCTGGCCCCAGTCGATGTCGTCGGGGGTCGGGAGAGGGACGTAGGTAGGTATTCATCCAAATCAATGTATGCCACAGGCTCGGGAACTCCAGATTCAGGTCCAGAACGTAACCCAATCGTATTGATATTGAACGCTGTGTGCACATGTTGTCCTCCCCAAAGTATATAACAATCGTTTGTGTCGTCATCCTTCCTCCTCTCAGCAGGCAGGTCACCGTCACCGACCGATCACAGAATCTGGTTTGCGCCACGCTGCTGAGTGAAGGGCCCCCCCTCAGCAGGCAGGACACCGTCACCAACGGATCCCAGAATCTGGCTCACGCCACGCTGCTGAAAGTAGGGGGGGCCTTCAGGAGGGTCAGCGGGCCCCCTCTCAGCAGGCAGGTCACCGTCACCAACGGTTCCCAGAATCTGGCTCACGCCACGCTGCTGAGCGAAGAGGGGGCCGCTTACTTCAGCAGGGCCTCCAAGAAAGTCTGGATCTCGCGACCCAGGAGCGTTGTCCTGAACTTCGGGTCCCTGATCGCGAAAGTGATCCTGCGACGATCCTTCTGGTAGACCTTGTCCTGGCGGCAGAATAGAATGAGCTCGCACTTCTGCTCGACTCCGTAGCCGCCGTACTCCGACCATGCAGTTGTAATATTTGCGTGGTTCTGGGCTCCGAGACTGTCTCCGTACGTCATGAGTCTCTTGATGAGGCCGCCCATCGCGTAGATCTGTGTGGGGCCGAGTCCATGTTCTTTTCCCTTTGCTTTTGCTTCGGCGGCGTAGGCAACTGTTTGTTCGCTCATCATCGTGACGAAGGCCACTGTCAACGGCACGAGAACGGTGTCGAATATCACCCCTGACATGTCCTTGCGCTGCTGGCTGAGCCTCCGGATCTGCTTCAGCATGAGTGCGAAGAGCTTCTTCTGCTTGTTTGGGACTGACGCCGCCATCTGCTGAGAATCTTCTTTCGTGCCGCCCTCGATTCGTCCTTTCTTCCGTTGGTTGCCTTGGCCTCCGTCTGTCGCCGTGTCGGACCCCCCGCTCGGTGCCGCCAGGACGCCAGGCATGGTGAGATAGCGTCGGCAGAGGTCGTGGTAGATGCTCGTCTCGAAGATGCCGAACAAGTTTAATGCTCGACCCACATGCTACGGAGCACAGGGGGCAGGTCCATTCGTCCTTCTGTTCGGGTTCCCCAGACATATGAGCTCTTCCCATTAGGCAACGGCCATATCCATAATATGATTTGAGATGTTTGCGAGCTTTATGTACATCTTTGAATCTACTCATACAATTGGGGCACTCATTTGTTATTGCGCCACTATGTAGAATACATTGCATATTGTGCCCATTCGTCTGGTGTCCCATTCGAGCCCTGTAGGTGTCGAACTGGAGGCCACATGGGGTTCCCTCGGGGTCCGTAGTCATGCACGTGTATACGGTTTCGCTTTTGGCTTCTGGGCAATGTACTTCTGGAAATGGTGTGCACCATTTATCATAATCGGTAAAGGCTGCTGCTCTCAAAATCGAGGGGTCGATGCGGATAAACCCGTGGAGCGAATCGGAGTTGGGGTCAAATAGGGCTCTCCATGAAGACCCCTCATTTCGCCGAGCTTCGAAGCAACTCTCGGTCCCACTTGCCTCCTCGTAGAGGCACAAGTTGCGGTGAAACTCGTTTGCCCAAGGATTCGCGTCGATGCTGAGCTGTCCGTCTGGCAACAGCGTCGGTCTTTCCTTCTGTATGTGACCGAAGATCGCCGCGATAGTTTGGCTGTGGGCGTGGCGGTGGACGAGCATGCCTTGAAGCCACCGAACCCTGCGCACCGCCAATTCTCCCCGAGCAGGGAGGATGCGAAATCTGTAGAACACCTCTGAATTCCGAAGTGAGCGAACGTGGGCCCGTCGTAGGAAGTGGCAGCACCTCGCATCAGAACTCGTAGGTGTTTTACAGTGCAGGAATCAATTCTCTGATATTCATCTGGCTTAAGGACGAATGCTTCTAGACCCATGATGTCACTTTCCACAACTTTGCCAAGACAGAGTTCGCGCTTGAGGCGATGCAAACCACGTTCGTGCCAGCATAGGCCGATGACCGACCAGCCCGCATGCATCGAGCGTACTCTGCACTGTACCTCTGGAGCGGTCGAGCCGTTCATATGGTGTCGAGCTCCCAGATGCCCAGCATGTTTGCGAACCGTGCCACAGGACCCAGGGCAAATTTCCTGAAGGCGACAGTTTTCCTTTGTGGATCCCAAACATGGTATGATGTCTTTATTCTGCATGTTCTGTCGGAAACGCCATCGTCCCAGGACTACGTTCATGTTCGAGTCGTTCGCTTTCTAGGGTTGCCTCCAGAGCCCCAGGCGCCGAGGGATCTTCTACAACTCGCCGTCGAAATGAATCATCTGCAACACCTGCCATAGAGCAATACAGAGCAGTGTTTCCGACAACTCCTGAAAGGTAGATGGGGGTCCCGTCGAGCTCGCTGATTTCGCCATAACGTTTGTCAAAGACACCGACGAACTGCCGAGGTGCCTCGCATGACCCTTGGAGCCCCCCGTTCTTGCTGAGGAATGCCTCGAGCTTGTTATCTACCCCAATCATCACAACACTGTTGATCAGGCGCTGCTTCGCATAATCGCATAGGTCTTCGCGCACCATGATCGCAGACGTATGTGTTAAAAGATCGTCTGTCGACGGGCACAAGAATGCATT
The DNA here is from genome assembly GCA_963575745.1 of Prorocentrum cordatum. Lineage (NCBI taxonomy): Eukaryota > Dinophyceae > Prorocentrales > Prorocentraceae > Prorocentrum > Prorocentrum cordatum. The sequence continues at coordinate 84,380 of CAUYUJ010014913.1, forward strand.
TGCCATGTCATGCAGCTCACATACATGGGGGATCCTAGCTTTGCGTAGTGACCACCCTAAACGTAGTTGTACTAACATTGCCCTTTCTCTCCCCCTATACTTCAGAAAACCATGCCATCTTCCCGAATACGATTTGTCATGCGCCTCCTCCTTGTCCCCCCAGCTGTATAATACTGAATACCAATATGTCCAAACACACATCTGATAATTGTACAATTCGTTGGCTGAGCAGGCTAGTCTTACTATTAGACCTATCGAGCAGGATCCCCTCCGTGATGCTGGACTCGGCGGGAAGCTGCCCCACCTCAAAGGACATAACCATAATATTCTCAAACTCCAGCCGCGCTCTGGCCAGGTTAGCAGTAGCCGCCAACATGTGCTCCCGTCCATCGGGGGCTCGTTGTTCGTCGGTTCGTGCGCATGCTGTTCGAGGAGGGACCTGGATGTCCGTCTGCATAGTGGGCGGGACTATGGGCTCGACCTGATCTCCCTTCTGCCTGAGATTGTGGTGCTCCATGTTGTCGATCTCAGCGAACAGGTCAGCATCCCCCTCGTCAGCGGTAGTCCAGCGTGATACCAGGTGATTGTGATCTGTGTCCCTGGCCCTGGGGTCGACCTCGCGAACTGTTGCCTCCACTGAGTGATGGCCCAGTCCTGGTCGCTCGTCGTCGGGATGGTCGTTATTGCTGGTCACGATGCCGTACCCCAGTCCGAATTTCGCATATGTTTGTTTCGGTAAGTGCCCAGGTTTCAATACCATTAAAGCCACCTCTGCTGGTGCGCTCCACTTGGGTCTACATCGGCGTCCACGAGCTTTGCATAGTTTCCAAACCATCTGGCGAGTCATGAAAGAGGCGGTGATCTCCATGCCTGGGCTGCGACGTCGAATGATTGCTTCTGGTGAGAAGTCTTTGAGCATAGCGTCCATGTTGGGGATATGAGTCGCTTCCATGCCTCGATCTGATCATTTTTTCCAGATGTCCCTTCGGTTCGTCCAATGATGGCCTGTACGATGAGATAGTGTTGTAGCGTCGGTTCTTCGCGCCCGTCGAGAGGCCCGATAGTAGTCTCGCAAGCTTACCCTCTCCTTCTGTCCCTGGGCTCGTGCTTGGCGTAGCTCTGGATAGAGACGCTCACGTTGTGCCGCTCGACGTCGACGTGCCCAACGTCGTAGTTGATATGAAATTCGCTTGATATTGGCCAATACTTCAAGATATTCATCGTTGTAGTCAGGGAGATGACCGTACATATTCCAATATGCGGCGGCTTCACACGCAATATCTTCCGTTGTTTCACAAGAGATAGTCTTTCTTGCTGGAGCCGATGTTCTGCTGTGTCGTCGGATTTCTGATCTAAAGAAAAGTGTCGTAGTCCAATCTGCTGTACTGTCTCCGCCCAGGTGTCATAGAAAAAATCCGTGTGCTGGTGCTGCGTGGCGCATTCATTGAAGAAATCAGTATGAGCCTCCATGGCCCGTTCGAGATCGCGGTGAAAATCTTCCCGTCCTCTCCCGGTTGGAGTGCTTGCGATAGCTTTTGGGAATCCCATCTTGCCTTTTGAGCCCTGGGGATCGGAATCGGGAGTTCGTATTTCATCTCAAGAACCATTGGGACGTGATCTCGGGGCATGCTTTTTGGGATAAAGACTGCGGCCTACTTGCCATGCAACACTGCAATGTCGTATATCTGGTCCGAGACCCTTTGGAATGGCGAAGACGTCTAGTGTCGCTTTATCTCCCTGAGCTCCAAAATATGTCGGTCCCGATTTTGGCCAGAAGGTCCCTGGTGACATTAATCCAAGGTCGAGGATAGTATTTACGAATATTTCTCCTGCTGGGCCGTTTGGTCGTAGATGATGGGGGCCTAGGAGGTCTTGGTCGGGGTCCACGAGGGTGCCGTCTTCCCAGAGCCCGAAACCTGAATTGATGTCCAGGCCACATCTCGGAGTACTTCTAGCCTTACTAATCTCCAGTCGCTGTCGTAGGTATCTCATTACTGTCGTCACCGCCTGTATCTGTGCTCGTTTCTGTTTCCCACTTGAATATGTTGGCGGGGGATATGCACATATCGCTGTGATATCTACATGTCCACTCTTTATTCTTATTTCTCCATATCGTCCTGTAATACTGTGTGGTCCACAATGTACTGAGTAGTATACATGTTCACGTCGGAGTATGCGTCCTAGTACTATGCACACCCCCGCGCTGTTGTTGCTGAAGGGAGCCCGTTTCCACCCAATGTGTATAGCCACGAATTGTGATCCAATATTTTCAGTATGATAGTCTCGATTTGGCCACTCCCTCACCCTGGTTCCTGGTAGTAAGATAAGGTCGCAATTCAAGCATTCGGCGATCTCCCGCAGTCGGCCTGCGGACACGAGGGAAAGGGGGTTGTAGAGGGCGACGCGCAGGATGCCCACCATCAGCCCCCAGCATAGGCTCGCCAAATGCATCAGCGGCCGAGCATGGCAGGTCGAAGGTGAGTGAACGCTAGGTCTGGGTGGGACCTGGGGGGTCGCTGCCTCTGGAGAATGTGGGTTTGGGAGGAGATGGCAGCTGAAGGAGGATGAGGAGGAGGAGGACAACGATGACGGCGGTCCTCGTTGCCCTCTTCCCACCCAATCGCCCTCGAAGGCCGGGTCATGGAGGTCGGGGGCTCCGTGTTCCAGGAGGAGGGCCGCCCTCCCTCCGCGGCCGCGCGGCCTATGTGAGGAGGGCTGGTGCGATCGGCATGGACACGGCTCGGGGCTCAAGAGACGGGGTCAATTCCCAGGGGGGTCAGTCAGAGCGCCGGATCTGGCAGGATCCTGCAGAGTTAGGGGTACACTGATCCGGGCTTGGGTGCGGGATCGTGGAGGACCCTGCAGGATATTGCAAGGCCCGACTGACCCGGGTTTGCATTGATCCGGGTCGGTGTGTCCCCGATTTTTTGGATGCAGCTGCGCGGCGGCCACGCAGCGTCTGCCACCCTGTCGGGTGCCCAACGCACCAGTGCTCGAACGCCTGGCACGCGCAGCCGCCTCCTAACCTGACTGTTTTGGGGCGAAAAATCGCCTCTTGGTTTGGAACAGCGCTTGCTGTTGGGCATCGTGCCATTTGATTATGTACCCGTTTTTGGATTGCCAAGAGAGGGGGTGAGGAATCGGCAGGACCGGTGATTGACACTTGCAAATATGGAAACTGGGACCGGCCTTGGCAAGCTATGAAAGATGATCGACCGAGGATCGACGATCGATGATCGAACTGGCGTGATCAATGACCGATGATTATCGATAATTGGCATGATCATTGATCGATCGACGATCAGTTCTCTACGTCGAGGAATTTCAACATGGATCACAGTGTGCGGATTATGGACGGATCCCAGTTCCATACCAAAAAGGGCGCGCTCCATCGCCAAATCAGGCGGCATGGCGCAACGGCTACGTTCCCCGATCTGTGGACCAAATCCATGGATCCCCAATCCATGTCAGCGTGTGCCTGAGTACGTTTTTGGCCTGTTTGGGGCCTCCTGAAGCGCCCTCGTCGCCACGGCTGGATTCGCCTCGAGGACGAAGTGTAGGAGGGGCAGCGGGGGGGCTAGGGGGGAGGGGAGGATCCGGGGCGTCCTGCTTCTGTTGATAGCGCGCCGCACGTTTCGCCCAGAGTCTGCTTGCCCCTGCCGGAGACAGACGTGCGTTACCAGACTGCTTGCCCAGGTAGCTGTTTGTGGGTGTGGCTCTTGTTGCCGCATGCACGTTGGACGAATCGATCTGCGTTGGCTCCGCAAGCTCGGACCGCTTCAGCTCTTCAAGAGGGTGCGGGCTGGTGGACTGGGAGCGCTTCGATGCAACTCCTGGGAGGTAAAATTCTGACTTTGCCCTGGTCCGATATCCGGCTTAAGCCGACTTGATCCCGCTCTATCCGGCCTGCTTACTCCGCGGCCTAATTTGGCGTAGCAGCCCCCAAATGGGGCTTAATCCTCTTTAACCCTTCCGACGAGGAACCCCCAGTAGTTGCTCCTGAGGAGTGGTGCGTTGGCGCGTCTGTGGCGGGTGACGCGTTATTATGGCGAGTTCTCGCTGCTTTTTGGTGTTATTGTTGGTGTAGGTGTTATTGTTGGTGCAGATGCTGCCTGCCAGTTTTCTGTCGAGGCGGGTCGACGGGGCTGTCAACTACAGGGACTCAGGAGGAACACCAGTGAAAAGCTAGTCCCTCAGAGGAGGAAGGGTACCCATACCGCTACCCTTCGTCCAATTTTCCCTCTTAGGGCATCCTGGGCCTCCGTCGTCGCCACCGCTGGGTTCGCCTCGAAGTCCTGGTCAGAACGCACCCCAGGAGAGGTCCGGGGAGTAGCGACTTCCCTCAGGATAATGATGATGATGATGATGATGATGATGATGATGACGATGACGATGACGATGACGATGACGATGACGATGATGATGATGATGATGATGATGATGATGATGATGATGATGGTAATGACTATCACGCTGATGCTGATGTTGATGCTGAATATGAATATGATGATGGTGATGATGATGGTAGTGGTGATGATGGTGGTGGTGGTGATGATGACGATGATGATGCTGATGATGATGTTGCTGATGTTGCTGATGATGCTGATGATGCTGATGATGCTGATGCTGAGTATGCTGATGTTGATGCTGATGCTGATGCTGCTGATGACGATGACGATGACGATGCCGATGACGGTGCTGCTGATGATGATGACGATGATGATGTTGATGATGCTGATGAGTGCGACGATGACGATGATGATGATGGTTATGTTGCTGATGATGATTATGATGCTGGTTATGATGAAGTTGATGGTTATGGTGATACTGACAAATATTTTGATGATGCTGATGCTGATTTAGATGGTGCTGATAGTGATGACGATGATGATGATGATGATGATGATGATGATGATGCTGCAGCTGCTGCTGATGATGATGCGGATGCTGATGTTGATGATAATGATGCTGATGATGATGCTGATGGTGCTGATGATGATGAGGATGATGATTGATGATGATGATGACGACGACCATGATGATGATGATGCTGCTGATGATGATGGTGCTGCGGATGCTGATGCTGATGCTGATGCTGATGATGCTGCTGATGATGATGCTGCTGCTGATGATGATGATGATGCTGATGCTGCTGATGATGATGATGATGTTGATGATGATGCTGATGCTGCTGATGATGATGATGATGCTGATGCTGCTGATGATGATGATGAAGATGATGATTATGATGATGATGATGATGATGATGAGTGATGATGATGATGATGATGATGATGATGATGATGATGATGATGATGATGATGATGATGATGATGATGATGATGATGATGATGATGATGATGATGAGGAGGATGAGGAGGATGAGGAGGAGGAGGAGGAGGAGGAGTAGGAGGAGGAGCAAGGAGGCGGGGGATGAGATGAGGAGGAGGAGGAGGAGGAGGAGGAGGAGGAGGAGGAGGAAGGAGGAGTCAAATCTCGATCCCGCCCACTCTTCTCCAATGACGTGGGCTCACCAGCCATCCCCCGCCGTCTCCCAGGGACAGGGGACAGGCAGTCGTGGTGTGCAAGAGCACCCCCCTGAATCGAGGGGATGTCAAAGCCGCTCGAAAGTCTTTGCCATTCCCATGTGCGGCTTCGTCCCCTATGCATCCTTGCCCCCCCCCCAGATCGAGCGTTTTGTGAAAAAGGGGGGAGGCGATGTCTGGGTAGGGGGGGGCGATCGAGGGTTGCAGGCGAGGGGGCCCTAAAGGGGGCCCTTCAGGGCCCCCCTGGGGCCCCGAAGGTGTACGAAAGGTGCAGCTGTCTTCACTCCACCCCCTCCCCTTCCCCCCAATCCTGCCCTCCCCGTCAGGAGACAGCGCCCCAAGACGCAGCCTCGACCCTCCTCCACCAAGGGCTCGGAGAAGCCCCCCCTCCCCGGCGCTGGGGCCCCCTGGCGCGTTCCGCGCGCCAGGGAGGGGGGTCCAGCGCGGATCCAAGAAGTCCGCGCGGACCTCCGAGTTGTTCTGTTTATGTCATTCTTCGTTCCCCTCACTCGGGACCCGAAGGCCCCCTGTGAGGCCCGAAAGGGCCCCCTGAGGGGCCCTCAAGGGCCCCTTATCGTCAGCCATCGCTGCCCCCCCACTGATTTCCCACAAGGTGCCCTTTCTGGGCCCTGCGGGCCCCGTCTGGGGCTCTATTAGGGCTCGCTGAGGGGGCCCCAAGGGGCTTTTTTGTCGGCAGCCCTCGCTGCCGCCCAGCTTGTGTTATTCTCTCCCATCAGTTCGCGCCCGAGCTGGTGCGGTCGTCTTCGACGGTCACCACCAGGGGACCCAGGAGCAGCCCGGGGCCCGGGGAGCGCCGGCCGCCACGTGTGCCCCCCGGAGCTGCAGGAGGGGCCGCCAGGAGCGGCGTCGACCAGAAGCACCGGTCGACTACGCTGAAGTCGGGCATGTCCTTTTACAGGAGGAATATTCAAAAATGATACATGAGATGGGGAAGATGTTTCAGCTATTTGGGATTTTTTTGTTGCTCATTTTTTCATTTGTCGTCCGAAATTCGCCTGTGGGGGACATGCCCGACCTAAAACTATGCGTGAGAGTTATCCTTCGCCAGGGTGACCTTTGCAGGGCTCGCTTCGATGCCCCCGAGTCGATTCGGCTTCGATTTCGGTGGCTCCCGATTCCGACTCGATTCGGCTTCGGATTCCGATTTGGGCTCCGATTTCTCAATGGAGGCCTGCGGGCCTGCTGGTTTCCGCCGAGTCGACTTCGCGGCTGCCGATTTCCGCCGATCCGATTGGTTTCGATCGCCGTTCCGAGTTATCGTTTCGATTCTGGGCTCTCCTGCCTTTGGTGTGGGCTCATCGGGGTCCCTCCGATCGCCGAGCGCGATTCGATAGCAGCTGATTGCGCGCTTGGATTTGACCTCTTGCGCCCCCTTGGCCGCGCACCACATGTCACTGTTGCCTAGGGTCACTCTGCTTGTAGTCGAACTGGGATTGGCGGTACGAAGGAGGCTGGAGCGGGCGTGGTCGGGTTCAGGGGAGCCAAGCGCGCCGTCTTTCGTCTCCCCTGCGGGGGACCCCTCTGCGGGAACATCGTCGTCGCTCTGCAGGGGCGCGTACCGCATGTCATCCAGCAGGCAGCAGACGACTGTTGCCGCGGCGTCTGCCCGCGTTCCGAAGCCGCCGCAAGCCCCCGCCGTCTGTAGGGAGCACCCGTGGGTAACCGTTGGGTCCCTTGCGCACCGCCTCCAGGATGGGCTCGAGACAGGCAACGCAATGAGTGCCAATCCGCTCTCGCTGATGGGCGAGAGGCTGGGGGCAGCTGTCGCCGCCAAAGGCCGGTCGCATCGCACACGTTGTGCTTTCCCAACCCGCGTATTCGCAATTCGGCGGCGAGCGAGGGAGAAGCGATAAAAGGAGAAGGCCTTCTCAGAAGGCGGCGGGGCTTCTCAGACGAGAGTTTTTCCGTGTCCTCGGGGGAGGCTCGTAAATCTTTCTGAACGCCCCAGGACTTCCGAGCCTCCTGAGAAGACATGCCCCTTCTCTTTGGTGTCCCGAAGCGGTGCGGTGGCACACCGTGCGGTGACCTCGAAACCCCGAGAGATCTCACAGCACTCTCCGTCACCCCACGGTTTGGGAACCTCGGGGTCCCTAATCGCCCGAAGCATCCTCGGAGAACGGCCCGTCTTCCAGAACTGCGTGGTCGCCCCGAATCCCCACTGACTTACCACACCGTGCGGTCGCCGCACCGCGTGGGGGCCACCGATTCTCACTCCCCCCCCCCCGTGGTGCGCCGCCGAGCAGTAGTCGGGCCTCGGGCGGCTGCGCTCGCACGGGCAGGGCCCCGGGGTCCCGGGGCGAGCGAATGGCGACGCAGAGCGGAGCGGGCGGCAGGGACAAACGCGGCGCCTCCCCGCGGCGCGGCCGCAGCGCTGCCGCGGAGTGTCGGGGCCGCGGGGATCAGTCAGAGTGCTGGATCTTGCAGGATCCTGCAGGGCCAGGCGTGCACCGACCGGGGTTTGGGCGCAGGATCTTGCAGGATCCCGCAAGGCCTGACCGACCCGGGTTCGCATTGACTCGGGTCAGTGCGTCCCCGAGGGTGCACTTCCCAGGACTGCGTCGTGCCGCCAAAGGTGCCTCGTTGTCTTTCCCCTCCCCCTCCCCCCCATGGAGTGGACCTTGGCTGTTTTTGGCGCCCGGTTCAGGCGGGCCGAGTCTCCCCCTATGGGACGCACTGCTGCAAGCAGTGGCATCCCTCCTCCGGCTGCAGCTCCTCGCGCTCCCCCTCCCCCAGATCGACCCCCCGGAGAGACGGCAGACGGGCGGCCTCGGAGAGGCGCCCGAGAGATGCTCGCCATGGAGGCCGCCCGTGCGAGCAGTCCCGCATGCCGCGTGCACGTTGCTCTGCACGCCTGACCTTCGGGGGCGGCAGAGAGGGGGGGGGCTGACGAGCCTCCCCAGATTTCATGGCGCCACGTCTCAGTTCAATGCGTCCCTGGCTCCCCTTGGGCTGCGCACATGCCGCCGCGCCACCCCTCTTGGCCGCCCCCGGTTGCACGCTTGATCGCGCCGCGAGCGGCCGCATCCACCTCAGAGGGAGAGGTACCCGTACCGCCACTCTTCGGCCATTCTGACTTTCTTGGGCCTCCCAGGCGGCCTTCGTCGCCATCGCTGGATTCGCCTCGAAATCCTGGTCAGAACGCACCCCGGGAGAGGTCTGGGGGGCAGCGGTCTCGGTACTTGTTGTTTTCCCCACCACCGGTCCCGAGGGCATGGGCGCAGCAGTGGCCTCCAGAGGGCGGCCCGAGGCCAGGGCATCTCCAGTGTGGCCAGTGGCCACTGCTTTCTTTTGCGTCGGCGGCTAGGCAGAGCAGCTGCGCTGGCGGAGGGCTACCTAAACGGGGGTGCCGTTGTAGCTGATTGTGACGCCATGCAGGAGGAGGGGACAAAGCAGAGGGAACGGCCGAAGGAGGGGGCGGGAGTGGATTGAGGCCGCTCCGGGGGACGGGTCACGCCCCGAGCGCGTGGCGCGGGCCAGTGGCAAACACAGACGGGTTGGGCGGCATGCCAGCCACGTCTTTCGCAAGGCCATCAGGATTAAGGGCCGGGGGAGGGATGTGGGAAGCGGACAATCGGGAAAACGTAAGACTCGAGTTGGCTGGAACTCGGGTATCCCGACGCTTTTTGACGAGCGCGTCCTGGATTTTGACGGTCCAGTTTTCGCAGGATGTTCGCAGCGGGAGTTCGCGTCAAACGTCAGATTGGGTCTCGTCATTTTCGTGATGGCTCCGTTAGGCTAACCCGAGTCCCCCTCACCCGAGTCTTACGTCTCCCTGAGAAAGTGGGTTGGAGAGCCAGCGGCTCTCCTATGTCAGCGTTGTTTGACCTATCACGCGCCAGGGTGAGTCGCTGTGACGTCAGTCGAGCTACCAGGGCGGCGAACAGCCGAAACATCGGGAGTGCGCATGTGCATGCCATCAACGCCAGGGTGGCAAAAGGCCTAAACGTTGATTGCCGAGTGCATGCCAACATACCCATAGCGGCACAAGTCCGAGTCAGCCCTTCCGAGAGCACGCCTGGACCAGGATTGTAAGGCGAGCTCAGCCGCGGCGACAGGGAAAGCGCCTTCCCCATCCAGGACCATCCAGGATCCCATCCTCCAGCCCGTCCTCGGCCAGAACCGTGCCGCAGAGAGAGGAGCGCCAGGGGCGTCTTGTTGCGATCGTCATAGAGTTGTGTTTTGTTTCGCTGACGCAATTTGTTCGCAACGCCGGCTCTCGGCGAAAGACCTTCCTTCGGCTCAGGAGGGTCTCTGACTTTCGGGCCGCTCCTCAGATCCTCGGCTTGGGTGGGGCATGTCCCCCTACAGGCGGATGTTGGACGAAAAATCTGAGATACCCGAAACATATTCAACGGTAGTCAAAAATAGTAAACAAGCATCGTCCCCAGACTAATTGTGCTGTTTTCGATTATTCCCCCTGTATAGGGGCACGCCCGACTTACTCCTGGGCCGGGGGAGCATGCCGAGGCGCCGGGGCCAGAGGCAGCCGTCCGCCCCCTGGATCATGCGGCGCTCTTGCCGGCAGCACGCTGCCTGCGGCTTCATGACCGCAGCCCCTGCCCCCGGGAGAGATCCTGCCTGCCCCTCGGGGGGCCCACCGTCCGCGCGGGCACCGCGCGCGCGGCTGCTCGGGCCGAGGCCGCCCCCCGGACCGCAGGGCAGACCGGCCAACCGCGAGCGCGGCTCCGCGCCGTCCGAGCTGATGCGCCCCCGCCCGCCGCGGGTGGCGACGGAGAGAGACGGGCTCGGGCCGGGCGGCCGTGCTGCCCCTTTGCTGGGCATCGCTCGGACGTGTGCACTCTTCTCCTCCCTGGGCGAGGGCCCTCGAGAAGAAGCTGGGATCATCCCGGCGAAAGGTACACGCACGAGGTCGAACACGTTGAGTTGGGAATGGGCGTCCGAGCGATGGCGAGTGTGCTGGTCGCGGGCGGACGGCAGCGACGTGGGGGGGCAGCAGCCGTGGGGGGATCGAAGACTGCAAGAGAGGGGTCCCGAGTGGGCCCGGGCGGCCCCCGAGCTGCCACCGCGGGCCCCGGAGGTGTTTTTTCGAAGGGTGCACATATGCTCACCCCGCTCTGAGATCCCAGACACGCTCGCGTCGTAAGTCATCAGGACGAGGGTTTTTTTCTGGAATTCGGCCTCTGGGGGCCCTCGCCGGGCCCCGGGACCGTCCCAAAAACGACTCAGGATGAGAAGCCCGTCTCAGGGAAACGGTCGGGACTTTGAGGGCCGCGTGCTGAAGTCAGGACGTCGCATGTCTGGGATCCTGGCGTTCTCATTTTTGTTCGAGCCGTGCGTTCTCGCCCAGATTTGGGCCCCGGGCCCTTACACATCGATCCGTCTCGAAAAATGGCGCAGAAAGATGGGGTCTAGGGCGCCAGCCGTGATTTTTCGCGATGTTTCAATTTTGTTCGAGGCCTCGGTTCTCAGGGCACGTTTAATGCCCCCCAGTCAGCGAACTCCCGATGATCAGTGCCGCCGAGGTGGGTGCCCGGCAGTCGGGGCCGCCTACGATCCGATTCGATGCGATTCGATCCGCTGGCTGTAACCGCGACGTCGATTCGATTCGGGTCGGTTCATTGGCATCGGCCGGGGCAGGGCGGAGCTGGGCGCGGCGATCCGATTTTGATTCGGTGCGGGACGATTCGTTGGCGATCCAATCCGTCTCCGATCCGATCCGATATCGCGATTCGCCTCGGCAGCGTGCAGGAGATCGGCAGGGAAACGCTGGCAGTCCAGCCCTCCCAAGTGGGGTCCGCGTAGATGGGGTCGGAGGATCGCGCCGCATCGCCGATGCATCGGCGATGCGACACGATGTGCGATGTGGAGGCCGACGTCGCCGATATGTCGCCGACGTCGCCGATGCATCGGCGATGCGGCGCGATCCTCCGACCCCATCTGCGCGGACCCCATGTGGGAGGCCTCTAGTGAATGCGCCGCAGGGAGGGCGCCACCCTCCTTTCCTTTGCGCTGATGCGAGTCTGGGTCAGCCGAGTCTGGGTCAGCCGAGTACCCGTCAGGATGGTGTTGGCCCTGGAGCCCGCTTGGGGGCCGAGTCGGCGAGTTATCTGTCCCAGCCTGCAGAGGGGGAGAGCCATTCTTGTGTGCAGATGTCGTCGTCACTCCATCGTGGGGCGCCTTCTCTAGGCGGGTGTGGTATGCCCGTGTGCCCATTTTGCCCCCGTCCAGCGTCGTGGTCGACTCCTCCAGTGTCCTATCCAACGCAGGCCCCCCAGCGGCCTCGAAGCTGCCGCCCCCCCCCCCTTGACCTTCATTTCGCGAGGACGGAGCGGACGAGGATCGAGGTCGTAGGTTTGTGCTTCTGCCTGAGACCCTCGGAGGCTTTGAAGTACTCCGAAGGCCTCTGGCCCTCCAGAGGCCTCCGCGGGGGGGGGGGACCTTCGGGGAAGCCTCTGAGGAGCTCCAGAGAGCTCGGGAGACTTCCGCGTGCGTGCATGTCGATTCAAGGCATTCCTCGCATCACATTTCGCGCGTCATGGCAGCGTCGCCGTTCAGCATCTGTCAGCTTGGTCGCAGCTTCTGGAGGAACATGTAAGTTAATGTTTCAGACGTTGTTGGGTTCAAACCTGTTGTCTCAGTTATCTGGGAACCACCACAGAGAAGGGCAAATATGGTAGTACATCCGTTGCGTTGTACCTCGCTTTATCGGGCCATGGTTTAGCAATGTATCCCAGGGCTAAAGGGCAAACAACGCCTGTCGTCTCGTGGCAACGTGCCGCTGCTTTACGTATCATACGCAGCATATTTCAAGTCGTACGTCCTCTTTCAGAGGGGGCGGGGGAGGCGACGAGTGGGGAGGAGACAGAAGGAGGAGGATCGGGAGAAGGTGAGGAGGATGTTTGAGGAGAAGGGGGAGGAGGAGGGCAGGAAAGCAAGAGAACAACTCACGTGGAAGCAGTTCTCATCCCGGTCAGTCCTCCGTCAGCGCCGACCCCGACGTGCCGCAAGGGCGTGGAGGAGTCATGGAGTCATGGATCCAGGAAGTGCGCGGCGCACACCGCACGCATGCGGGCCGCGACGGCAGGCAACCGGCCCCCCCAGCTTTCCCCTTATCGGAGAAGGCGGGCCCGAAGGCGCGTGCACCGACGAACAGGAGAAAAGCCACTACCTCGTCGCCCAGGGACTTGCCTCCAGCCGAGGGAGCGCGGTGTGTAGGGGAACGGTCGGTTTACTTCGTCACTGCGAGGTACTCCCCGACTGCCCGTTCAGCTGGCATGCGCAACTGGGTCTGTTCCTCAGGGTGGGCGGGCACAGGGCCACCATGGGACTTCCAGCCACATGGCCCCGCCTCTGAACCAAATGCGCAATCCCTGTGCCTGGTACCCACCTCAAGGTCACCGAGCGTGGCCAGCGCCGCTGCCACGGGCAAAGTGCTACGCAGCTGGTTCCGGAAGACGCGAGACGGTGTTCAGTTGCCCCCAGTCGCCGCACGCAGTCGACTCTGACGGTGGGGCCCACGGGAGTGTGTGGCTGTGACACCAGGAGAGCAGGAGCCAGTCCCCCGCCCTCGGGGCCGAGGGTGTGGAGGGGGGGGTGGAGGGGCCCACGGCTCTGACGAGGAAGTTGCCGGGAGGGGACCTACGCCCGCTCGTGAGCCGACGCGCTCGGTGCTGAGCCCCAAGACGCAAGAGGGTTCCACGAGGGCTTAAGACGGTCCGGGAGGGCCCCGAGTCGCCGAGCGATCGGTTCACGACGCTCAACATGGCCTCCAGACGGGACAAGAGGCCTCGCAAACGCCCCAAGGGGCATCCAAGAACGCTCCCAACGCAGCTCCAAGAAACAAGAAACGCTTCATTCCCATAGCATACGCGTTTAGTATATGAGTGAGACTCTTCGGCTTCACGGCGTCCAAGACGTCCCAGGAGGCCTCCCCGACACGATCCGAGGGAGACCCAGGGCAGCCCACGAAACGCAAGAGCGCCATCAGATGGCCTTCGAAGGGCACCCAGAAGGGGTCCAATGAGGGAGACTCGAATTGAGATTTCGAGCCCTCCGCCCGAAGGGGGCCCCCGAGACCGCCAGCAGGCCCCCAGGATACCTCAAGATGCCCCCAAGAGGCCCCCAAAAGGCTTCCGAAAGGCCCCTAAACGGCTCTGAACTGACCCTGAATTCACAACAAACGACCGCGCCCCATAGCCGTCATAGTTGTCCGTTTACATGTTTCTTGGCACAGTGCTTGTACATCCAGCGTCTGGTGGCGGCTTGGCCTTCAGCCTCGTCCCTGGCCTGTGTTCCGACACCACGTAACAACATTTGTTGTTGGGCATTGTGCCCATGTAGATTTCTTGACAGTCCCAGGACACCGGTGCGGCCGTCACAACCCGATCGTATACCGAACCGTACACCCAATTAGTAAGGCGACTTCCATATAGCCAATGCACACATGTGTATAATATATGTGTGTGTATTCACACATTTTTCCTATATTTACACATACATCTATTCATACATACAGGTAGACAGATAGACAGTCACATACCGACAGATAGACAGACAGACAGACAATCATACGGACGGGCGGACGGACGGACTGACCGACAGACAAACAGGCAGGCATACAGACTGACAAACAGACGGACACACAAACATACATGCATAAACACATACACACATTAATACATATACACACATTCTTGTACGGCCCTGACTGGCACCCAGGCGTCGTGGCCGATGGCTGTTTGTAGTCGGGCCTCGGCCTCGGCTGTGAGGGGCACAGGAGGGGGGAGGAGCGCATGGGAGGAGGAGAAGGAAGAGGAGGAGGAGGCGCAGGAGGACGAGGAGGAGGAGGACGAGGAGGAGGAGGAGGAGGAGGAGGAGCAGCAGCGGGGCGCCCTGTCAACACTGGGGGGGGGGCCTCCTTCCTCTTCTGCGGGGCCTGTGGGCGCCGGCGAAGGTTCCTGCACGCCACCTCGGCCAGCAGACCGCCCGCGCCTGCGCCTCCAGTCCGAGGAGGAGGAGGAACCGAGGATCAGAGGAGGAGGATGAGGAGCAGGAGGAGGAGTAGGAGGAGGAGGAGGAGGAGGAGGAAGAGGAACCCCAAAAGAGGTTGAGTTGGATGAAGAGCAGGAAAAGGGAGGTTGTCGGGCAATTCTGGCGCCTCCAATCTGCCCATCTTCCATGGAGGAAGAAGCGCAAACAGGAACGCCCCAGAGGAGGCTGAGGCGGAACCGAGGATCGATGGTGGAGGTTCTTGGGCGGGCTGGCCCTTCTGGGGGCCTCCTCGGGGTCCTCCGGGGCCACGGGGTGACCTGAAGGACCTCCAATCCGCCCGGCTTCCACGTTGGGGGAGCAGGAGGAACCGTGCCAGTGGAGGATCGATGTTTTTGGGCGCCTTTCCGCCCCGTTTGGGGCCTCCTGGTCCCTAGAGGGCCTGGGGCCCCTCGGTGACCTCCGGAACTGATTTGTTGTTCGATCGCTAGATCTGCTCGACTCGGTTGATCATCCGCTGCTCCACATAGCGGGTGCCTCGCGCTGTGTATTTTTTTCTTGTGCGCAGAATTCGGAGGGCCGTCGAATCTCGCGTAGCCTCGCTGTGGACTCTTCCATCCTCCCCCCTTCGATCCTAAGTTGCCCTTGTCTGTATCCTCCCACGGCACCGTCTTCTCGCAAGTCCTGTCCTCTCGTCCCTGCACCCCTGGGCCCGTTGGGCTCCCCCTCCTCGGATCAGGTCGAGACATCCGAGCCAGGTGATAGGCACGACACTCCAAACTCGTAATGAGTGCCCAGGCTGACCTGCCGCTCCCAGCCAGGCTCTGCCGAGCCGGTTTTTCGGGGGTGGACAGACCTTCTGCCCTGACAAGTCGATAAGCGAATTGGCCGTTTTCGGTTCGCGAGAGGGCGTCGCGGCCGTCATTTTTGCGGGTCCAGGTCCGCCGGTTTCGGTCCCAGGCCGTTTTCATTAAGGGGAGGTGTACTAAAGGGAGGTTTGTCCACCACCGAGTCTTCTTCTGTGAGCAAGCGCTCGCAGCATGATGAGGAGGGATTGCTCCTTTTGGCAGATGTTCAGCCTGACAGGGCCAGCGTAAACGAGGTCGGGGGATCGCGCCGCATCGCCGATGCATGCAGGATGATGGATGAGAATTGTTCAAGGAGGTGTCCAGCGAGAGCGAGAGCCTCCCATCCGTTGCCACGCAGGTTTGCTTACATGTCTGGCGGTGAGATTGAGTTTTGAAAGACCTTGCTTTTTCGGTGTGATTCTTGGGTAGCTTCTAGATTT
Source organism: Prorocentrum cordatum (assembly GCA_963575745.1). NCBI lineage: Eukaryota > Dinophyceae > Prorocentrales > Prorocentraceae > Prorocentrum > Prorocentrum cordatum. The sequence continues at coordinate 100,184 of CAUYUJ010014913.1, forward strand.
TGGACGGGGCTAGGGCGAGGATACATTCGTTCCAGAGCGTTATGAAACGCTCTCAGAGCGTTCCAGAACGCTCTGAGGAGGCCGCGGCGCCTCAGACACCCTCCACAGCCGCCAGATCTCGGAGATCCTCGACTTATCCTCACCCTAATTCATCGTTGTCCTGGCTTCGTCTTCAGAGTCTGGTCTGGCTGTCAAATCAGAAGGAAGATCACGCGAGAGCCCTGCATTGAAACAGGGAGCTGCCCGCCTTCATGTGACAGTCGGAAGCCGTCCAGACGAGTGTGCGCGGCGCCGACACGAGAGCAAAACTTTGAGAACCATCCGCCCTTCATTAGTGTAAGAAAGTGTCGGTCCACGGGCAGAGCGGGGTAGGGGGAGGGGGGAAGGCTTCTTAGAAGGACGCTGCTTCTTTGAAGGCGCGTGCCTTGTCTATAGATATAGGGCTGGCGCCTTCTAAGAATCAGCCTCCTTCTAAGAAGCCTTCCCTTCTCCCCCTTACCCCCCTCTGCGCGCCGCCAACATCTGAGGTGAAACGTCTGGCACGCCCGGCAGACGCGTTTTGTATTTCCGAGGGTATTCATGAAGGAGAGGGGTGGTGGGAGAGGATTGCGACCTATCACTCCCGGCGCAAGGCCGGTTACATCAGCGCCGCTTGCGTTTTGTTCGACCGCGAGTTATTTCTTTCACAAGGCCAGCCAGTGTGCTTGGACGCGAACCCCGCTTTGTTCTTTTCGTCCCAATCCTGTCTTCCTTGTCCCCGTCCGCCTGCTTCTGCTCCCTACTCCCTCGACGCTCCCCTTTTCTATTATTTTAGACCTGTTTCCAAATACATTGTGGTCGCTGTCTGGCACCCCCTCTTGCAACCATTCGCATCAGTGTCACGTCACCGCTTAGATTCATTCACAGACCGCAGGCGCACCCATGACCACGTGCAGGCATCTCTTTGCCGAGTCCACGAGACGTACTTGCATATGTTTCCCAACCATCCTGTGTTGGGTCCTCGCTTCGAAGAGACAGCGCCCTGCCTTCCTCTCCTCTCCTCTCCTCCCCGCGGCTATATGCGTGTTCGGCGGTGGAGGAGGAGCGGAGGGAGCTGATTCCTCGCAGTACTCTGGAGCAGGTTTTGAGTCAGTTCGAAGCGGTTTCGGAGAGAGAACGGTTCCACCTCACCTCTGGTTTGTTTGGACACCCCCAGAGTGTGCTCCCGCCCCCTAAGTCCGACAGTAGATCCGAGGAGGATGATGGTATCCAGTTTCAGTTTTTTCCTGAAGGCTTCGCGGCCGAAGGCATGGAAATGCCCCGCGACGGCCGCCGCCAGATGTGGGGCCACGTTTTCCTTGATGGCTCGTGTTCTCGACGGGTGGTCCGCAGCTCGAATAGAGCTGGTTGGGGTTTAGCGATGGTAGGCCCCCGTGCAAATCTTCGAGCTTGGAGCTGGGGCCCCGTGTGGGACAGTTGCCCCCAGACTCCCCAGGCAGGTGAATTTTCGGCTTATGCCATGGCGTGCGCTTTCTTGTCTGCACCTGCTATTCTGTATTCAGATTGCCAGAATGTTGTCTCCATGCACGGCATGGCCCGACACCAATAGATCTCACCCAAGCGTCCTTATGCGGGGCTCGTCGCTCAGGGTCGTTCTCTTGGAGGAAAAAGGACGCTTGGGTGTGAGAAAGTGCCTGCGCATCTTCCCATCGACGATCCAGAGATCGACGATGACGAGCGCTTTCGAAGGATAGGAACTGATTTCGCCGATAAGGCCGCCAAGCTGGGAGCTGAGTCCCACCAGGCGCCGTCGGAGGATATAGCAAACGCATGCACTACTCTTGTGAATTCGGCGCTCATGGCGGTCAGACTGTGTGCTGCTCTTCTGCCGCTATGGCCGCGCACGGACCTCTCCCGTGCCTCGTGGTCTGCCCCCGCTCAGGCCCCCCGCTCCTCAACCCCGCCTCATCGGTGGGAGTGGCTCGGGCCTCCTGGAGGGGACCAACGTTTTTGGATTTGTCAAGGGTGCCTCAGGACGTCGCGCAACGCCGCCGACAAGGAGCTGCCCCTGGACATTGTTCTGATTCTATGAGAGTGGATGTTCGGCGGCTTAGAGATTTAAACCACAAGTGTATCCTCCTGGATTGTTCGAACGGTTCGTTTGTTGTCGTTTGTACGCTTTGCCAGAGATACACTAGTGGTGCCCGTCTTGCATCACTCAATAAGATTTGTCCAGGTCAGAAGGTCTCGGTTTACAACTCTGACGCCTGGAACAAGATCTGTAAGGGACTCCATCCCAAAGCGAAAGGGGTCACCTTACTCTCTGACACCTTCAGTGTGCTTTAAGCATGCAGCGAGAGCCACAGTGCTCAAACAAAAATCCTCCTCCTCCTCCTCTTTGCTGCATGGGTTGTGTTCCTTCGGCAAGATGTGGGTCAAGACAGCCCAGAGACAGGCACGGGACGTTCCGCATTACGACTACGGGTATTTGCCGCGACGGGCACGTACGGGAGCGGTTCGAACGATTGTTGTTTTGACTTGGAGGGCCCAGCGAGGCCGGCTTTCGACGCTAGACACCAAACATGATATGCGAAATGTTTTCGGATCGGTGCAACACGATTCGCTAGATGCTGTTGTCGCTCGTCTTTATGACCCTGCTGATGCTGATATACTTGTCCAGCGTCATAGATCAGCATACTTTCGCGTCTGCGCGGACGTCCAAGTTTTCCCAGAACTCGGAGGGGAACCGTATGGGGGATGCGAATGCGGCTACGGTGTTTCAGGATGCTTCTGCGCCAGCTATCAGGGCTTGGCAACAGGCCCACCAGGTGATTTATCCCAATCAGTTGATGGGCACATGTAGTATTACTGGTGCTCGCTGCGATTTATCTCTGAGAGTTTTTGCGGACGATGTCAATAAGACACATGTGGTACAGGATCTGACGAGCTCACGGCGTGTTATTTCTTCTTCTGACAGATTCCTCAATGAGAAGTTGAGGCCGCACGGCATCTCTCAGAGTGACGGGAACAAAAACAAGTTCTTCCTCACTATGTCGGCCACGGTGCCAACAGGTTCTCTAGGGCTGTATTCCAAGGCAGTAGCGAACTTCCTGGGCTCGTGCTTCCTGTCATCCCCTTCTTGGGCACGCTTTTTACTCCCACGGGCTCCTGGGCCCCATAAGTTGCTGCACGTTGTGCGGCCGTCGTTCGAGGATGGGTTCATATGCGGCGAGTTTGGTCTCAATGTTCTTCCTGGAGGTCCAAGAAGATGGCGTTCAGGAGCGACGTGATTGGGGCTGCTGTCTCTGGGTTGGCTGCAGCTGTACTTACAGGGTCTCAAGAGGCTGTTCGTATCGAATCCTGGGGTTTTGAAGTCTCGTAGGGATGCGGCGGGCTGGAGGCCCGAAATTCGCGGCCGACAGGTCGGTCCTAGGGCGCCATCGCGGTGTGTGAAGTCACTATATGACCCCACAGGTGTCTGTTTGTCCTCCTCCTCCATTCCTTTTCCTTGTGAATGCTTTCTCCCCGTCGCACCCCGAGGCCAGTTTCTCGGGCGGGTCGAGCGGTTCGCTTGCGACGTCTTCACCCAACATGACCCTGAAACTTCAACGTTCGCAACGCGTTCACAGATGGAGGGCAGGTGGTTTTAAAATGTGGCTCCCGCTTTACGCCGCGCGCATTCCTTTATAGAGATATGCAGGAGATTCACGGATTGAGGGCGGGTGGTTTTCAGAATGTGGTTCTCGTTTTTCTAGCGCCGCGCACATGCGTTTCAAGCATATGCAAGAGCTTCACAGATCGAGAGCGACCCGTTTTCATCATGTGGTTGTCGCGTTAGCGCCGCGCACATTCGTTTTAAACAGTTGCAAGGGTTTAACGTTTATGGCGGCTCGGTTTCAAACAATGGTTTCCCCCTTAGCGCCGCGCACATCCGCTTATAAATGTGGCAAGGGTTTCACAGGTTCCCATGATCAAAGTGGCAGACGTGGTGTTTTGGACTGACTCGAGGTTTTTGCGGTTGCAACAGTTACGTTGGCTCGCGGCGTTGCAGTACCAGGAATGGCGTTCTGGCGCGATTCAGGGTCGCCAACACGCAGCAGTCAGGTTGACCCATGGCGTTGGAATCCCGAGAACATTGTTTTCGCGTGTTTCAGGATTTTCAAACGGTTGTCTTCTAACGGGGCAGTTCCCTCAATGGAAATGAACCGTTGTATGGGCCTATGAAGAAGGAGCTTCAAGGGATGGTTCATTCCAACACCGTTGGTGACTCTTGGGTTTGCACTGGTTCTCTTGCTCCTCCTCCTCCACGCAAGGCGTTGGGCGCGTCGTCGCCAGGTTCGATGGAGGAAATGCTACGAACCTCGGTAAACACTAAACATTACGAGTGGCGGCAGGACGTGCGCCTCGAAGTGTTGTCAAATCGGGGGACCCCGCCGCCCCGCGGCTTGGCAGCACACAGTGCGTGCTTGGCCGTTGGGCCCATGCTCCTATGGTAGCCGAGACGCTAACTGGCGGGTGCGTCGCGCACTCTTTGCGTCGGTGCGCGCGACTCTGGGGCCCAGTTTCCACGCCCGTCGGGCCCGTGGGCCCCCCTCGAACTACATGATGTCAACCAGTCGCCCGGCGGGCGCACCCTATCGAGTTTCACTTACCAAGAGGTTTACATCGGAATCCTAGGGTTTGAACATCATATTTCCTCCTCCTCCCTCCCTCCTCCCATCCTTGCTTCTGCCATCCGCATGTCTGTGTTTCCCCCCCCGCGCGCGCGCGCCGTGGCCCCACGGGGCTCCGCCGAAGGCTTCAAGGGGGCGCCGCCCGCATGCATGCGACCCACTCATTTTGGCGCGCCTTTCACGAGGACCGTTGCCCCAAAGGGGGCCCCACCGAAGATCCCAGGGGCGCTGCCCGCGCGCATCCGACCCGCCTGCTTCGGCACACCCCGCACGAAGATCGTAGCCCCATCGAGAGCTACACCCAAAGTCCCGGGGGCGCCGCCCGCACGCGACCGACCCACTGATTTCGGCAGACCCCTCACGCGGACCGTGGCCCAGCAGGGGGGTTCCACCGAAAGGTCCCAGGGGCGCCGCCCGCACGCGTCCGACCCATCCATTTCGGCACGCCCCTAATCAGGATCGTGGCCCGATAAGGGGGCTCCAGCGAATGTCCCACGGGCGCCTCCCACATGCGACCGACCCATTCATGTCGGCACGCGCCTCATCATGATCGTGGCCACATGGGGGGCCCCACCAAATGTCCCAGGGGCGCCGTCCGCATGCGTCCGACTCACCTGTTCTGGCAGACCCCTCACGCGGATCGTGGCCCCATCTGCAGCTCCACCGAAGGTCACAGGGACGCCGCCCGCACGCGTCCGACCCACCCGTTTCGGCACACCGTTTTACGATGATCTTGGATCCATAGGGAGCTCCACCCAAGGTCCCAGGGGCGCCACCCACGTGCGTCCGACCCACCATTGCAGCACACCCCTCACGAGGATCGCCGCACCATGTGGAACTCCACCGAAGGTCACAGGGGCGCCGCCCGTATGCGCCCGACCCACGCATTTCGGCACACTCCTCACGAGGATCGTGGCCCCACAGGGAACTCCTCCGAATTTCCAGGGGCGCCGTCTTCGCGCGCGCCTCCCCCGCCCATGTCGGCACGCCCATCACATTTGCTGTGGCCCCATACAGAGCTCCACCGAAGGTCACAGCGGTTGTAATCACATGTGTCTCCCTCACAGCCCGCATGCAGTACCCGCCCCATGTTGACACACCCCTCACGCATTTCGCTCGTCACACGTTTCGCAGCCCCACAGGGAATTCCGTTTCGATCGTCCCGCTTCTTTTGCAGTGTTCACAATTGCTTGTGGTTGGGTTTTTCGCCAGGATCATTGTTGCAGCAGTGGCGCGCGCAGTTCATTCATAATGTTTTGAGCTGAACATTTGCACTTGACGCTTTGAGTTCGCATAGGGCACGCTCAGTCACCTTCCAGGCAGCATTTGCCACTTGTACCCTCGGCACACTCACGTGACACATGTTACGTTATCCTGCTGTATGCCTCGTCGTCGCATTGTGATGTCGCCTGAGCTGGGGAATATTCGCAAATGTGGCGTCGCAGTGCTTTGTGGTTCGGCTGCGTCCTGCAGCCGCTTCAATGTTAACGATCATTGTACGAGGTTCGAGGAAGTTTTGGTCATTTGCACCATGATCACCTTCGAGAGGTGGTTAACGCATTATCACCATGCGCTTGTTGGTAATTAACAGGTTGAGTATTTGTGGGGGCAACTTTTGCATCACTGACACATTACCTGCCTTTTCTCGTGCGTGCTAACACTTACACCTCCGCATGTTTCCCTACTCGTATCTACTGTCGCATGCATGCCGAATGCTGGAACAACTCCTTGCCTATCGACTGCCTGTTATATCTTCCCATTCGTTCATTTCCGTCGTATGCGTTTCCATGCTATCTTATATTGTAGCCAGCGTGCCACCCAAACGGTGCTTTCTTGTAATATTCGCGGTGCAATCCAGGTTGTGCAGGCAGAATATGTGGTGCAATCTAAGCGGTGCAATCCACGTGGTGCAATATATGTGGTGCACTGCATCGCAACGCAACGCAATTCAAAGCAATGTAAAGCAATGTAAAGCAATGTAAATGCAAATCAGTGCAACTTCATGCACAGCAGTGCAAAGTGATGCAACGCAGTGCAAAGGAATGCAGAGCAACGCCACGCAGTGCAGTGCAAGGCGATTGCACTTCCACGCTGCTGCAATGCGAGGCGACTGCAGCGCAAGGCGACTGCAGTTCCACGGGGGGGGATGCCGCGGGGCGGCGGCGACGGGCGGGCGGGGACGGGGCCGCCTGGGCTGCCAGAGGGCCACTTGCCTGGAACAGGGGGGCGTGCGGCGGATGGGCACGGGGCCGCCGCCGGGGCCGCGAGCGGGCACGGCTCCTCGGAAGGGAAGCAAGAGAACCCAGGAGGAGGAGGAGGAGGAGGAGGAGGAGGGAAGCAAGAGAACCCGGGAGGAGAAGGAGGAGGGGAAGGAGGGGGAGGAGGAGGATGAGGGAGAGGAGGGAGAGGGGGAGGGAAGCAAGATATCCCTAAGTGCAAACACTGTTTTGGGGAATATCCGGCAGCGTGCCGTGTCGGTCGCGGCGGGAGGATCGCTGGCTGTTTGTCCAAGACATCCGTATGCGCAAGGAACCGTCCGCAAGCAGGAGCGCCACACACGCTGAGGCACGCCCGCGGCACGCTCGTCAGAGGGTCAAGTCCAGCAGTACCCCTGACGCTCTCAATGTGTTCTCGCGACGCGTGGCGGGGGGGTCTCGGATTTGTGGGGATTGATGTCTGCCCTAACCCAGACTTCCATGCCTGTTGGAAGGGATCGAAAGACTTTGAACACCACATCAACGCTTGTAGGGCTGAATGCGTCGTCTAGGTGGCACAGCAGCCCTCGGCAAAGCGCGATGGCAGGTGTTTAGCAATTTGTTCGCATGTGGGTATACGTACACGCGTGTCCATTGTTTATAGCTTAATATTTGTATGTGAAGATACGCTACATCCATATTTGAATCCATATATGTATATATAAACATACACGATATATATATAAATATATATGTATGTATGCATATATGTATGTTTGTATGTTAGTGTAATTATGTATGTATGCATGTATGTATGTATGTATGTATGTATTACCGGCGGCTGGTGGCGTGGCATCAAAGTGACACGGAGGCCCCACACAGGAAGACGGTTTTCTGTTTCGTGCTCGCGCCGTGCATGCGACGAGGCGTACTTGCGTGCCGGGCAAGAGGAGTGACCCCGCCCGCCATTGCTAGGGCGAAGGCAGGGCACGCGACCCTCTTCCACAGGTTTGGTGAATTTGGGCTCGCGTTTGTCCCGTGGCTGTCCCATGGTTATTCCGATGGTTGTCCTGATGGTTGCCCCGATGGTTGTTCCGATGGCTGTCTCGATGGTTGTTTCGATGCATGTCCCGATGATTGTCCCGGTGGTTGTCTCTATTGTGGTCCCGATGGTTGTCGGGATGGTTGTCCAAATATTTGTCTTGAAGGTTGTCCCGATGGTTATTCCGATGGTTGTCTCGATTGTTGTCCCGATGCCTGTCCAGATGGTTGGTAGCGACACCGCTAGCTAGTAATATTAATATACTGATCATAAGGTCGATTGATAGATCGTCAGATTGATTGCTACCTTCTATGATCGACAGAGGCGTCGACAGTTAGGTTGATAGTGTGCAGATCTGCAGAACAGTTCGGCCGCCAGATAGATCGTATATCGATCGGTAATGGGATCGATCGATCTGGAGATCGATACGTACGAATTTGCATATGAAACCATATATATATATATATACGCTTGCGATGTTCATAGCGAGAGCGGTAGATCGATCAGTCTATCGACAAACAGTTGGATCGTGCGATCGATCGGTGATATAGGGTGCTGGCATTCAAATGCTTGTATCTTATATCTGTACGCATTCGTACGCATGTCAGCCCTTCTGGGGACCCCAGCATGAGAGAGAGAGAGAGAAAACGAGACATATGTATTGATAGAGGGAGGGATGCAATGAAACCAAATCGAGAAAAGGGGAGAGAGAGAGAGAGAGCGCGAGAGATGTTTAGAGCGACTGGTAAAGGGAACGTGGGATAGGGAGAGACAGAGAGGGAGAGGGAGCGCGAACTGAATATACATATGTGGCAAAGCCGACCTACATTATCACACGCCCTGACTTGCAATTACATTACGCTCAAACATAGGGGACCCATGCAATTGACACTAATAATATGGTACATTTCAAAGCACGGTATAACTCCATACGCAGGAAAGCGAACATGCATCCCCACACTTGCAAACACTACGAACCCACATACACTTGAACATAGTAGCACACCCGTTTATATCCAATCATTCAGGAGTTCATACACTTCCACGTACGGGAACCATAACGACAGCCATGTACTCGTACGCGAAGCGAACATCACACCTACCAGCACAACGAACACATCACATCTAAACAAAGCAAGGCGACGTCGTCGCCCCCACGGCACTGTCAGGGGTCTACGCAGAACAGAAAGAACACAACACTACACAGTCGTCAGAGACATGCGTTGAGCAACGACAGCACGACACCCTTACACGAGACAGGTTGGAGGAACAGGGGTTTCCTCCGTGCGGGGATTAGCGCCCTTATCTTGTGGGAGGTCACGAGGACCAGTGTTGTCCCATTGGATTTGGTGTTCAATGACAGTCATCGGTTTTCTGGATGTTGTTCCACGAGGCTTGTGACACTGACAACACGCAAAACACATGCCCTGGTGAAGAACCCAACCCTGTTTAAACAGGCGGTGGCTATACGTATTATCATTCAGTTCATGAGAACACATTAAAAATCTGCATTGCCCCTGAGCTCTTCGCCGAAGAACGCCAGACCGCAGTCACCGTTGCCCCTTCACGCACGCACTCTCACGACTCAATCGCAAACGGGGTTGGCACGAAGCGCCCTGAAGAGCGCGCCGAACTGGGCGTGTTCGGTGGAGGGCCCTGGGGGGCCACGGAACATGGGAGGGGTGCGCCAAACAATGGGGCGGATCACCATGCGGACGCAACCAATGGGGCTTTCGGTGGAGCTCCCTTCGGGGCCACGAAGCGTGAAATGGGTTCGCCGACATGGGGCGGGTCTCCATGCGGACGCAGATACTGGTGTCTCCGTTGGAGCCCCTTGTGGGACCACGACGCGTGTGAGGGGTACGCCGAAATGAGGCGGACCACCATGCGAACGCAGTGTTGATGCCTTGGGTGGAGCTCTTCGTGGGGCCACGGAACTTGGGATGGGTGCGCCAAAATAATACGATTCTTCATGCGGACGCAGCCATTCAGGCCGTCTGTGGATTGGGGCTTCCTGTGGGGCCACGGGACGTGTGATTGGTGCGCCGAAATGGTGCGGGTCACCATGGTGACGCAGCCATTGGGGCCTTCGGTTGAGCTCCCTGTTGGGGCCATGAAGCGAACGTGTGAGGGGTGCGCCGACACGGGGCGGGTCACCATGCAGACGCAGCCTCTGGGGCCTTCGCTAGAGCCATCTATTGGGCCACGAAACGTGTGAGGGGTACGCCGGCACGGGGCGCGTCACCATGTGGGCGCAGTCATTGGGGTCTCCGGTGGGATTCCCTATGGGTCCACGGCACGTGTGAGTGGTGCGCCGAAATGGGGCGGGTCACCATGTGGGCGCAGTCGTTGGGGTCTTTGGTGGAGTTCCCTGTGGGTCCACGACGCGTGTGAAGGGTGCGCCAGACTGGGGCGGGGTACCATGCGGACGCAGCCGTTGGAGCCTTCGGTGGAGGTCCCCACTGCGGCCACCAAGCGTGCAATGGGTGTGCCGAAGTGGAAGGGGGACGAATATGAGGCGGTCGATGGGGAGGGGAGGAGGGGGCGGAGGAAACGGTGGGGCGCGGCGCTGCGAATTCACTACAGGGACCCAACACACAGGGTGATTGGGGCCAACAGCGCAGGATATTTTGCTGTCCCCCACATGCATTACTAGGTCGCTGTTCGTTCTAAAGAATCCACACAGGGGTATTGCACCTTCGCCGCTTCCCGATTTCCGAGCAACGGGCATTGTCGTCTCATTGTGTTTAATTGTTGGGTCCTTCAGATGTTGCTCTTGGGTATTTGGTTAAATTGTATGGTTACTTGTGGTGTTTTCGTTATTTGTGGCGTTTTGTTGTCAAGCGTATGGATTCTTGATTAGCGTGTTGTATGTGGACTTTTTGTTTCAGTAGCTAGGTTTTGATGTTTGTGTTTCTTCTCCTAATGATCCGGGTTTCTCATTGTATTTAAGGATGTCGAGTTCCTGTTGATTTCAATGTTGTAGAGGCTTGTTATTCTCCGCAGACTAAGTGGGGTTCATGCTTCCTCTGGGCACCACCCCGCACAGGCATCACACCTTCCTTTTCCCCCCACAGTATCATTCATTCACCCTTACACTCAAACACCCACATTCATCAGCATCATCGATCATGGCCACAGTTACCTGTCACGCGCTATCCGTAGCCGTTGTGGCTCAAGGTCGGAGACCAGCTGCTTGTGGTTTCGAGTTTGATCGCAGTTGTATGCCTGGTTCTAGAGCCGTGGCAAAGAGGTGGTCGTTGATCCACACTAAATCATCCAGTCTGCGAATGCATGCTTTCTCCTCTCTCATCAGATCGTTTCTTGCAAGAGCCGCTGATTTTTGCGACCCTGGAAAAGTGATGTTCGTTGAGCATCTGCAACCGACCGGACAGATGCACGATCGTCAAATCTAGGGTATTCATGCCACGGTCGCCGTATCAGGTCAGTGCTGAGCACCAGGTTTGATGACACCTTTGGTAAGCAGCGTGTTGTTCAGGCTCGGTTGCATGGAGCTGGGCACGCACAGCACACGGTTGCCTCTAAAGTGTCCGCTTCACACCTGGTCCTCGGCAGGCGGCGTGCGATTGACCTTCGTACATATTTGAAAGAATGAAATGCTACAGAATTGATTACTCCACAATTGAAAAAAATAGCAGGCAAATTCTGGCCAGCCTGTGTCTGAGGTCCGCGAACTCTGCCTTGCGCGATGGTGCCAGTCGGGTGCGCCTCCGTGACGTTGGCGGTCGACGGCGCGGCCGCGGGCGCGCGCGCGTGCCCCACCCCCCACAGCGCAATATTTTGAGCATCGCCCACGGGTGCCGCAGTCTACGCCGCAGTGGGACTTAGGTGAAACGGCTGCCAGCACGGACCATCGTGTTCGTTATGCGCGTAACGAGCACGCGCCCGTAGCGCGATCGCCCTAGGCACACGCCCGCGCATCCACATTCCAAGTAGAGACTTACATTCGTAGTCGATGGCGATGCCTGCGCAAACCCGCGCCACGTGTTGCGTACAGGGCACCCGCGCCACCGTATTGTTCGTTGCCCGTCGTGGGTTATGGGGCCATATGTGATAGTCCTTGTCGCTGCCCACCTCGTATCCCCTTATAATTGGCTTGGCCCCTCTTATCCTGGCCGCAGCGGTAGTTTCCCCGTCTCGCCCTCGTCCTCCGCGTCGTTCCTCCTCCGCATCTTCTTCCGCCCCCTTTTGCCCATGCCCAGGGATTCTCAAGTTTGTGCTCTCTCTCTCTCTCTCTCTCTCTCTCTCTCTCTCTCTCTCTGCCCAGGGCGTCGGCAGGCTCGGCGCAAGCACCCGCAAGAGAGGTTTCGTGACGAGTTCGTCCCGTTCTCGCTGCTGCGGTGGGCGTGCTCTTTGCGCGCCCCGCTCCGCTTGGGGGGGGCTCTCGGGGGGGGGGGGGGGGGGGGGGGGGGGTCGGGAAAACATCGTCGCAATATTCATCATAATCATCATACTTATCCCAGTGCGGCCTTACCTAGGAGTTGGAGCATTTAGGAAAGCATCATCTACATCTACATTACATCTACACCTGCATCCACATCTACATCATCATCAACCGCGAGACTCACATCTACATCTACATCTACACCTACATCTACACCTACATCGACATTTCCATCTACCTCTACAACTCCTAGGTCGGGTCGCTCTGGGGTAGCTGTGCTGGTGCTTTGCTATGCTGCGCTGTGCTGCGTTATGCTCTGATATGCTAGGATGCGCTCGGCTGCGCTGTGTTATGCTATGTTTTGCTATGTTATGCTATGCTAGGCTAGGCTACGCTATGATATGCTGCACGATGCGATGCAATGCTGTGCTATGCTGCGCTATGCTGTGCTATGCTATGATATGCTGACAACTGGGCACAGGCACAGCGCGTGCAAAATGCATCGCGCGCCCTTCTGTCGTTTTCCCACAGTTGGGAATTACATGGGCATCCCTTGAAGCTGGAGGGCTCAATTGCACATTTGGGTTTTCAAATTTTGGCTTCCGATTTTTCATCGCCGACAAACGACAAGCACACAGCCCATGCAACATGTATCGCGTGCGAACTGTGCGCCTTTTTGCACATGTTCTGCGCTTATAGGACGATGCGTCGGAGTCTGATAACTAAGTTTACAATGCGTCTTCTAATTGTGCTTTCAGTTTCACATTAACGCAGTTGATGCACACGCGTTGCATGCAACTTACAAAGCGCGCGACTTGCGCCAACGCACGCGACCTGCGCGCCCACGATGGTTTTCCACACATACAACAATTAGATGACCATCCCTTGTACTATGACAGTGAAGCTTTACAGCCGATTTCCCCGAATTGGGCTTTCGTTTTAACATCGCCGCACACATTATACACACATCGCATGCACGCGCGCGCGACCTGGTCGCGCACGCGACGAGCGCGCGCGCCCACGATTGTTTTCCACGCGCTTGGAAATTGTATGACAATCTCTTGTGATAGGAGAACTGCATCTTACATTGGGTTTTCACCATATGGTCTTCGATGTACCATGGCCGCACATTGTATGCACACAGCAATTGCGTGCATTTCTTTGCGCGCGCGTCCTGCGCTCCCATTGGTCCCCCAAGCAGTTTGCAAGTCTATGGCCATAACCTGGAACCCGAGAACAACATGTTTCATGTTGATTTTCCCTTCTGGGCGTTCGATTCAACATCGCCGCAGCTGGCGCTCACAGCGCATGCAACATTCATCGCCGCACAGCGCAGACACCATGAACCGCGCGCGCGACCTGCGCGCGCTCGACCTGCACGCGTGCCCACTATGGTTCCCGCGCGTGGCCATTGTGGCCATTTCTTCGAACCTCAGAACGACATTGTACACTTTGGGTCACCGACTGGCGCGCAAAATTGTGCGCGCGCAGCGCGTGCCACAGGCGTCGCGCGCGCGGCGTGCTTGGCCATTGGTTTTCCATGGATTTCCCAATTATGTTAACGTATCTTGGAGCCCGAGAATAAATGTTCACATCGAGTTTTTTTTTTCCATTGCGATTTCGACGTATCATCGCCGCAAGTGGCATGCAGACAGCGCGTGCAACATGCATCGCGCGCGCGACCTGCGTGCCCACTGGTGTTCCACATGTGTTCGTAATTCTACGGCCATGAATTGGCGCCCGAGAGCGACATTTAATGCCGGGTTTCGCTTAGTGTTTTTCGCTTGAACATCGCCACAACCATCGCGCACGTTGTGCCCCGCCCCCGCCGCCCACCAACAGGGTGGCGGAGATATGGCCGCATCTTCGCCGTCTTGAGGACACGGCGCCCAGCTTCGACGACCAACCAGAGTATGGATTCAGCCATTTTGGCTAAACATGTCTTGCCATCTCATATATTTGCAGTCTCGCTGGGCGGTCGCAGCTTCGGCCGCTGATTCGCTCGCGGGTTTCAGAAGTTGTTCCTTCTTAGACCCAGCCAGATTTCCCAGAGCGGCTGATTTTAATCGGCTTGGGGGATGTGTTACTCCGAGCGCTCGAACAGGTTTGGCCAGCTTTGCTCGGTTACCGTAGATTCAGACGGGCGGGGATGTGCTCGCGAGCTCCCTGCCGCAGCGCTCCCCCCGCTCGTCCTGAGTGCAAGGTTCCGACGCCCGCGCGCGAGGGAATAGTTTGATCTTGATGGATTCGAAATGGGAAAAGGTACTACTCGCCCGGCATCGGGCTATTTTTTGGCATGGTAAACAATTTCACGGACGCTGAGAATTCCGTCGTTCTGCCTGAATGTTTAATCGGTTTGGTCCGGGCATGGTGGTTTCGGCTGCTGTTCCGCTCGTGAGTCGGCGAACGGAACCATTTTTACCGTGCGACCTGGTTAAGGTGCCCCGAAAGTACGAGGTTGAACCGCTTGCGAATTTCTATCCCGACATTTCAAAATTTAGCCAGCGGCCGCCGCGAGAAGTCGAATTTGATAGAAATGTTGCTTCTTTGGCTTAGTTATGGCTGTCGGGGCACATGTTTTCGAAATTGGTAAATTTACTCGGTTCGGACAAATTTACTCCGACCGCGAAAAATTTAGTCGGCGACCGGTAAAAATTTAGTCGCTTCAGGTAAATATGTACCTGGCGCTGCCAATTTTTTTAGCGAGCGGGGTAAATTTTTCACAGAAGAGTAGAATTAGTCGTTTCGAAAAATTCAGTCGGTCCGAGGAAGAGGAAGGCGAAACATTTATTCTTTTCTCCGACAGCAAAAAAATTAGTCGGTGCGTATTCAGGGAGAACGCGCTTCAGTTCGTCAGCGAAGCGCAATCCGAACCATTGGGGTTATCACCCTTCGGTTCCAAACATGTCTTGGAAGGGGTACATGTTTAGCTGATATGGTAATTTTTTAGTCCGAATTGGTAAATATTTAGTTGAGGCGGCTAAAAGGCGAGTCCCGAAATCAAGACGCGGTAATTTTTCAGCCATCGTTTTGGGGTGGGCTGTGGGATGGGATGTAATCTGCGCGTGCTTGGTGGTGGTGGCTGTGGTGGCTGTGTTGGTGTAGTGGCGGTGGTGGTGGACGTGGTGGTGGTGTTTGTGACGGTGCCGGCTGTGGTGGCGGTCGTAGTGTTGTTCGTGGTTGCGATATGTGCGCGTGTCTGCGTGCGTTTGTGGGTGGCTGGGTGGGCGGGAAGGTTGGCGGGCGGGCGGTTGGCTGAAGGGGGGGGGGTGTCTGGTGGTAGAGGTGGTGGGCGGTCATGGGGTTGGGTGAGCGGGCGAGTGGATGGGCGGGTGAATGCGTGGGTCCGCGGGTGCGTGAGGGGGGATGGGCTGGGCGGGTGAGGTCGGCGCGCGCGCGCGCGTGCGCCTGTGGTCGAGGGGGGGGGAAGGGGGGGGGCAGCGGCGATGGGAGGGGGCGGCGGTGTGGGCGAGAGGCGGGGTGGGGAGGGGCGCGCGCGTGGACGGCGGTGGGGAGAAGGGGGGGGGGGCCGTTGTGGTGGTGGTGGTGGTGGTGGTGGTGGTGGTGATGTGTGTGTGTGTGTGTGTGCGTGTGCGTGTGCGTGTGTGTGTGTGTGTGTGTGTGTTTGTGTGTGTGCGTGAGTGCGCGCGTGTGCGTGCGCGTGTTTGCGCGCGCGCGCCTGCGCATTCGCCGCGGGGCGGGGTGGGGCGGAGTGGGCTGCGCAATTTTCTGGTATAGCAAATATTGTTTGGGGGGTCGAGGGTGAGTGGGGATGGGGGGAAGGGGTGGAGGGCGCGGTGTTTTTTGTTTTCTTTGGTTGTTGTTGTTGTGGTTGTGGTTGTTGATGCTGGTGGCGTGGTGATTTGCTTTGCTGTTGGTATTCATGTGGCTGTGGTTGTGGTCGTGGTTGTGCCTGTGGTGGTTCTGGTGGTGGTGGTGTGTGTGTGTGTGTGCGTGTGCGTGTGGTCGCGTGCGTGCGCGCGTGTGTGCGTGTAATGCGTTTGCATTCGTTGGGGTTGTTAGCTTACCTTGCGACATATACCGCTGCCAACAGCCATCCGCGCTTGGCAGCACGAGGCTGTTGACGCGGACGGGGGGCGGAGGCGGGATAATTCTGATGATATTGTCATGGGTATTGCGGGGCCAGGGGGGGAACGGAGGGGGGGCCATGGGTCGAAGTCGAGGATGGTGGCGGTAGGCGGTGGTCGCGTGGGTGATTGTTTTTTTTGCGCGTTTTAATGTGATGTGCGCGTGCGTGTGTGATTACGCGTCTGTTTTGTGCATTTGCGAAGGAGAGGGGGGGGGGGGGGGCAATATTGGGGCTCTTTTGTTGAGTTCCTGGTGCCGTGCGGGCGCTGGCCATGCAAGATGCGCGACTGCCCCCCGCGTGTCTTGTTTGTGGGGCCACTCTGGAGCTTCGCGCGCGTAAGCTCAGGGCTCTTTTGGTGTGATGTTGGACCGTCTCGGGCACTTTTGCGGCCCCCCCTGGCCCTTGCTGGGCTCTCGTGCAGCGCCCCTGGGCCCATGCCGTGGTAATCTCGGGGGGCCGAGGGCGATTTCGATGTGCCCAAAGACAGGGACGCGAAATCCTTTTCTTGTATTTTCTCTCGTGGACAGCGTGGCGCTCTCTTGGGGTCATGTTCGGGCTCCTTGGGGTCAACTGAGGCCATGGCTCTTGTCGCGGCGACTCGCGGTCATTCTTCTGTCATGACGCGGCGATTGCAGCGGGGGCAAATAGACGGCACCTCCTCCTCCTCCTCCTCCTCCTCTTCCTCCTCCACTCCACCCCCCCTCCTCTTCCCGCCTCGCCTTTCGCCCATCCCCCCCAATTCTACGCCCATCCTCCTGATCGTCTCTCCTCTTTTCTGCTTCGTCCCCTCTTCCCCCTGCCCTTCCAGCCGTGTCGACGAGAGACAGAAAGAGATAGGGAAAGAGGCAGGGATAACGAAACGCTTGCGCATATTATCCTAGAGCGACCCTACCTAGGAGTTGGAGCCCCGAGGAAAGCAATATTAGTAGTAGCGGTAAACGCCGTCCACCTCCTCCTGTCGCACATAGCTTTTGCTTTGCTTTTCCTTTGCTTCGTGTTTGCTGTTGCTGTGCTCTGCTTTGCGTTGATTGTGCGTTGCTTTGCTGTTGCTGCTGTTGATGTGTCGTTGCTTTGATGATATGCTATGCTATGCTATGCTGCGCTATGCTATGATATGCTATGGTATGATATGTTATGATGCGCTATGATGCGTTATGCCATGCTATGCTATACTAGGGTATGCTGGGCTGCGCTGTGTTATGCTAGGCTATGCTATGCTATGCTGCGCTATAATGTGCTATGCTATGTTATGCATCGCGCTATGATGTGCTATGTTATGGTATGATGCGCTATGTTATGCAGTGCTAGGTTATGCTATGGTATGATATACTGCGCTATGCTATGCTATGTCATGCCATGCTATGCTTCGCTATGCTATGCTATGGTATGATGTGCTATGCTGCGAGATGCTATGCTATGCTATGCGGCGCTACGACATGCTATGCTATGATATGATATGCTATGATCTGCTGCGCTGTGCTAAGCTAAGCTGTGATATGGTATGATATGCTATGCTATGCTATGTTGCGCTATGCTATGCTTTGCTATGCTATTCTGCGCCATGCTATGCGATGCTATGCTATGCTATGCTTTGACGTAGGCCACGTAGGTCGCACCCGCCCGCCTTCCCACACCAAGGCAGACCACAATTATGTCGCGGCCCCATGCCTTCCCAAACCAAGGAAAACTCAATTTAGGTCGCACCCCGCCCCCCCCCCCCCCCGAAAAAACACCTTATCATGCATATTCAAAATTAGGTCACATCCGCATGCGTCCGCAACAATGGCGACGGTTGCGTCGGCGTTCTCGACGCCGACGCATCCGTTGCCATGTTCCCCATTTCAGTTCGTCAGACATAACATGCCGATGCATGACTGAACGTTTCCCCGCCCGTTGTCGGCACGCGCGATGGAAGCTTGCAGCTGTCGCAGTGCGCAGTGCTGATGGAGAGAGTTGCAGAGTGAGGAGCGCTTGGCGTGTCATTACAAAACACGTGCAGTGACTTTTGGGTATTTCACTAAATTGTTAGTCAACAGTTCAATTTCAGGGATTTCAATTCCGTAGTTAATCTTGTACTCAACATATGCTGCGACAGGCGCCCCAGGGGAAATATCGGCTTCGCTCGACGAGGCTCGTCGGCTTATCATTTTCGGCGTCAAGCGTCGTCCCATGCCGCTGGCCTTCAGACGACTTGCCGAGGACAGCATCCCAAAGTGTGCAAACACGCAAACTGATCCGTATCCGTGCGTCCGACCTTCAGAAGAACGTAGCGTTCGTTCTCCCCTCCTCCGCCATGGCGCGTCATTTCTCTGGCATTTGTCGGAAGCCCACCGAAGCGTTCCAGGTGACAATATTTGGAAGCCTGCCGGCGCGTAGCAACTTCGTGTTCGTCGTAATTTTCAGCTTCAACACCCTTTGTGGTCCATGTTGTTCATGGAACCCTGAATAAGACAAGTATTCCTGCTAAGTCAAACGGGATCGGTGGGGACGTCTTCGGGACGTGATCGCAGGAAGACCCCATCCCGCAGCTTCATTTTATTAGCTGCCCGCATAGTGCCCGCGTCGCTCACGCGTCCCAGTATGATGTTTGGATTTGCGCGCGGGGCGTAGAGCTTGCGAGCAGCAACTCAAGGACGCGCTTGAACCAGTTCCAGCGCGTCCGTTTTGAGAATGAGCATGGCAGGCTCGGTCGTTCTAGACCTCCTTTGGCCTTGGGCCTTGGCTATGGTTGATGCAGAGTGCTTCGCCTATAATCACTTGTTTCGTCTTTTCGTGTCCTCCTTATATATCAAGTAGCTCGGACATCATTGCTTTTCACGATAGCAGGGGGCGTGCCATTTGAAAAAACAACAGCAACAACTCATCGATGATGCAGTAGCACGTCATCGTCACCGCCATCACAACCTTCGCACACATTCGCACGCTCAGTCAACCATTCACACACTTATCCCGCGGAGGTCTCAGGCGGGCCTCCCCTCTGTATGGGCCCCCCACCTCACATTGGTAATCCGAACTGGGCATCGGAGCGCGGGGAAGGTCTTAGGCATTGGCACCGTCTGTGAGTGAACTATGACGAATTCTCAGGCAGGGCCCCTTCCTATGGGCCCGCCGCGTCACGTTGGTAGTTTGAGCGGGTCGCCAGCAATTTGCCGTATTCAGTCTGCGAGAATCATGTTCTCCATGCTCCCAACATTTCGAGTCAGTATTTCGAGCGGGTCATCCGCACCACGTAATTATCGTCACGTTGGGGTTCCGGGGGCATGCAGGGGCCTCGTCTGTGGGCGACTTGTTGGGAAACTTCAGGCGAGAGAGACCCGTTCGTATGGGCCACCCGTTTCACGATTTGTTTGTATCGTCTTGTTTGGTTTCATGAGGCTTAACATTCGCGCGGAGGCCCGTTTGTGAGAGAATGATGCGGAGATTTCAGGAGAGAGCCCCTTTCGTATGAGGCCCCCGCTTCATGTTAGTAATGCGTTAGTAATCGCACCTGGCCATCGGTATCTGGCAACTATCGATGGGTTTTTGTTGCTTGGGTGTGACGAGGTCTCGATCGGAAACTTCGTGTGTGAATGAGGTGCGGGGACGTATCAGGTGAGAGCCTCCTCCCTGTGGGCCCCCCCGCTCCACGTTAGCAACCTGGGCGCGTTATTTGAAAATTTGACTTGCAGTCGCCGCTGGGCTCCTGAGGCCAGAGTATGGAGGAAGTCTTGAGCAGGGGCAGCGTCTGCAAGTGAGCGAAGGTCTCAGGCGGGACCCCCCTCCCTATGGGGTGCCGGCTTCGTGTTAGTAGTATCGTGATGGTCATCGCGCCGGGGATTTCGAGACTGGACTAAGGATGACGTCTCAGGCGGGGGCCTCGTCTCTGAGTGAACACTGGAAGTCTCGAGCGTGAGCCCCCTCCCTGGGGGGCTGGCGCTGTAAGTTGGTAGCCAGAGCGAGGTCCTACAGGCTTCACAGGCAGGCGGCACAGATCCCACAGGCCCAACAGTGGCCCCGCAGGTTGCACATGTCCCGGTGATGCTCTCGCCTCGTGCACAAATTTACAGGTCGCGCAGGTCCCACACATCCATAGAAACCAAAAGGTTCCATCGGGTTCACAGGTCGAACAGGTCCCACAAAATTCATGGGCCCCAGTGGTCCCACATGCCTCACGGGTCCTGCAGGTCCTGTAGGCCTCACAGGACTCGTAAAGTCCACACGTTTCACAGGTCCCACAGGGCTCGCAAGTCTGACAGGTCCCACAGGCCCCACAGGCCCCTCAGGCCCAACAAACCCCACGGGTCGCACATTTCACAAGGGTCCCAGAGGTCGCATTCTGGTATCTTTGCACCCTGCCATCGTCACATTTGTTCGTCGTCGATGGTGATGGCTCCCACGTGCACTAAGGAGCTTCTCAGGCGGGGTCCTTCCGCCGGAGCATGTGATTATATCGTTTTGTTCATTTTTTGTTTCAAGTTGCGGAGTTTCTTGTGAGTGTTTGGAATATGGTGACTTCTAAGTTGTTGTTATTGAATGGAGGTGTGTGGTCTTCTTGTAACGTATGCGGGTTCCGTGTTGCGTTAAGCGTATGCATGTCTTGGTGAGTTCAAGTCTATGTGGTTTTGGTTGGTTCCATTGTATGAATGCACTATGGGTGTCCATTGCACGGGCGGTTTAGTGCGTTCGAATGTGTGGATGTCTAGTTGTGTTCAGTGTATTGATTCCTTAGTACGCTAATACTCTCGAGATTTGGAGCTCGTCGGGCATGCATGTGTCAAGATGGGTAATTGGGGGGTACCGTCTACATATAACTGTTCGTCGGTGTGGACCCCAAACAGTGTTGTCTTGCATGATTTATGCGCTGCGGTGTAGGTGGTGCAATCAATGTGGGATACCCTGTTTGGTGCAGACCATGTGGTGCAGTCGACGTGGCACAACGCAAGCAATGCAAAACACTGCATCGCAGTACACATCAGTGCGAAGTACTGCAACGCAATGCCAAGCAATGCAACGCAATGCAAAGCACTGCACATCAACGCAAAGCAACGCACATCAATCCATCGCAACGCACGGCCCTGCAACTATTAGCAGAGCAGCGCAACGCCATACAACACAATGCAAAGCAGCGTCGTGCACGCCAGCGCAAAGCAACGCAACGTGACGCAAACCAACGCACAGTAAATTTAATGCAGTGCAACGCACAAAGCAATGCAAACCACAAGCAACGCAGTGTAACACAATGCAAATCAATGCCAAGCAATGCAGCGCAATGCAAAACAATGCGAAGCAATCGGAAGCAATGCAACGCAATGCACAGTACTGCACAGCAACGCGAAGCAATGCGACGCTATGCAAAGCGGGCGGCGACGAGGCGGCGAGCGGCGACGAGGCGGCGACGGCGGCCACATGGCGGCCAGAGCGGCCCGCAGGCCCAGGCGACGGGCGGCGACGAGGCGGCGACGGCAGCCACATGGCGGCCAGAGTGGCCCGCAGGCCCAGGCGACGGGCGGCGACGGGCGGCGACGCGGCGGCGACGGCGGCTGCATAGAGGCCAGAGTGGCCCGCAGCTCCAGTTTCTTAGGAAAGAAGCAAGAAGCCCTAGGTGCGAACATTGTTTGGGGAGCTTGGACAGATAGAGGTTGTTCAATGGATTGAGACGGCTGTTCTGATGTTTGTTCCTTTGTTGGTTCCACCCCCGATTCTATGTAATCTTTTCGCTCGTCAACTTAGGGCGAAACTGGTCATGGACAAGGCGCCTCTTCGGGAGTCGCTTGGGGTCTTTGGGAGGCTTCTCGCGGGCCTCGTGGCGGTATGTTTGTGATATCCTTGGTGTCTCGTGGGGGCCTCTTGGGGCCTCTCAGGGGCCTTCTGGCGGCTTCTCGGGGGCCTCTTGGGGCCTCCAGGGGACCTCTCTGCGCCTAGAGCTCCAAATGCCCGTTCGGGTCCCCCGTCGGGGTCCGCTCTTGGAGCCGTCTTGGGGCCATCTTGGAAGCCTCTGGGACTGTCTTGGGGCCCTCTTGGGCCGTTTTGGGCACTCTTGGAGCCTTTTGGGCCGTGTTGGGGCGATCCTGGAACCTTCTTGGGCCGTCTGACAGCCCTGGTAAGCCGACAAGGCGAGAACGCCAAACACCTTCACAAACTAATGGAAAATCGCTAATTTCTGCCTTTGCGGGCCCTCGTGGGGGGTCTCGAGTCTGTGGAGGCCTCTTGGGGCGTCTCGAATGCGCTCTGGGCTGTCTGGAGGCTATCTCTGGCGTCTTGGATCGCTCCTGGACCGTCTCGGACCATGCTGAACTCTCTTTGAGGCCGCTTGAAGCGCTCCTGGAGCGCTCTTGGGAGCCTGCTGGGACCTGGCCTGGACTTCGCCGGGGTTTTGCCAGGACCTTGCGGGGGTACTTTTCGTCCGGGGACCCCCAGGGGCGGCCCCTCGCGCGCGAGTTAGAACTACTGTTAACCAGTTGCACGAGATCTTCGCACGCCCTTGGTCCGTTGGGCTGGCGAATTATAGGCTTCTGGTCGGTCTTATCGGTATTTGAAACGAGGGAGAACCACGACGACATACTCTGCGTTTGCACAGCAGCCACGTGCGATGACTAATCAGCCCGATCCTATGTGGTTCCTTCCGTGTGCACGTTTACCGCACGGATTCGCGTGTAGCGGTGCAATGAAGTCTGAGCCCAGATGCGATTGTAGGCGTTGGTGTGTGGAGTGTTCTGATTGTCGTGCCAGAGGCCTGAACAAACGGCATGGTGTCGCGTGCAGGTTTTTGGTGCAGCGCCTCCCACAGGCAGCGACGTTGGATGCTCCCGCCCCTGAAACCGCCCGTAGAGCTCCAGTCCTGGAGGACGCCGCAGATTCTGCGCGTGCGCACGTGTGTGTGTGTGTGTGTGGGCGTGTGGGCGTGTGTGTGGGCGTGTGTGTGTGTGTGTGTGTGTGTGTGTGTGTGTGTGTGTGTGCGTGTGCGAGTGCGTGTGTGTGCGTGTGTGTGTAGGTTTAAGTCGGGCCTGCCCCCCTACAGGGGGGTTTTCGATGAAAGATAAAACAATACCCCAAACATAATCAAATCATAATCCAAAAATAGTCAGGGGACTATGCATTGAATATTTGTTGACCTTTTTTACAATTTTGGGGAGTATTTTTTTCGTCGAGAATCCCCCTGTAGGGGGACACGCCCGGCATAAGTGTGGGCGTGTGTCCTCGACAAGCATGACGTGCTCTGCCTTCGCGGCCGTGGCCAGCGGCCAGCCAGCGCCGCTGGCCAAATTTTCGAGCAGGTGGGAGCCCAAGGGCCTCGCACCCCTCTCTTCACCACCCACCAAGCCACCCCAGCCCAACCCGACGGCTCAGATTTACCCTCGATTTCCAGTGTGGGGGGGGGGGTCGGGAAACATAGAAAAAACACGTGTGGAACCCTTACTCCCCCCAGCCCGAAAGTCGGGTCCTCGGGTTGGGTTGGGGTGGTCTGGTAGGTAGTCATCTCTTGCGCCCTGCTGACGTGCCCGACTGCTGTGTCGAATCTGCCTGCCAGTTTCAGCTCAGCTGCTTGCCCCCCTCCGCTTCCGTGCTTCGTGGGCCCGGGCTCGCACGCGCGGCACTCGACCGCAGATCCCCCAAGCGCAGAGCCTGCACGAAGGGGCCCTTCTTGTGTCGTGTTGTAGGCCGCTGACATCCTCAGCCGGGGCTGCGCAGGCGCACGCCCGTCCCAGGCCTCACTACCCCTCTCGGGTCGGACGAAGGGGGGGGGATTGGGGAAGGGGGGACAGACGAATCTGTTGCATGCGGCTGGCTTCGGGTTCGCCATTGTGCGCTGGCCTCGATGCATTGACGCCTCCGGGGCCAGTGAGCTGATTCGTCAACCCACCTTGCTGAACAAGCTCTCCTTTTGCGTCCGAGCCGACCCTTGGCAACGGCGGCTGCCGTGGTTGCCCATATTGCAAGGCCCCGCCCAAGCGGGGCCCTCCTGGCCCTGGCTGCCCCCCGCTGTGCCAGGCTCCCGAGGGCGGCGGAGGGTGCGGAGGTGGCGGGACGAGGCGTTCGTCGGCGCGTCGGGTGGGTTCTGGCAAAGGTCAGTGTTTAGGGTTCGCGCTCAGGGTCAGGGTTGCGCTTCTCGTCCTCTGGCGAACGCCGCCTCGACGCCACCGCTGGTTGCCCATTAATGCCGCGTGTCAGGGTCGCGGTGGTCGCCCTTGTCGCGCCGCCTCGTGGGTTTAGGCGTCTAGGCCGATTGCGTGGCTTGCCGAGGTCACCCACGAGGCCCCGACCGCAGCTGCCCCTGGCGTGCTGGGACTGCGGCTGGTACCCATCGGGTCCCGCCCTTCGGGCCCCGGGCCTGCCGTGCCCCCCCCCACGGCGTGCCAGGTCCGCGAGTCTGCGATGGATAGCCCATGGGGTCTCACAGTCCCAGGTCGAGCTGCCCCCTGATCATCGTCCGCCTCACAGTGCCAGGGGGTGCACGAACCCCGGTGGTATCCAATTGCGCTGGCCTTGGGCCGGCTTGGCGCACCAGTATTCTGCGGGTCTCCCAGTCTGGGTTGCCATCTCAGTCTCATCACGTCTCGTTTTGTGTTTTCGGTCTCTCTGCGTATCTTCGTTTCTGTCGCCTTGCCGACGCTGGCGGAAGCGGAGGCCTCTTCGACCCGCAGTTCGCCCCGGCATATTTCGAGGAAGCGTCCGGCTCCGCCCGCCCCCTCTCCTCCCGCAGGGCCACTGTCACCCAGAGGACGCCTCCTGACCCCCCCCAAAGGGCCCCATAATTAAGCTCAACCTTCCATCCTCCTCATCAATCTTCGAGCTTCAAGGCGTTGATGATTGATGCCGCAGCCTGCGTCGTCGAGCCTCAGGTCTCCTCTCCCTCTCCCACGTGATCATCGAGCCCGGGCCCGCCCTTCCACATCGCGGTTCGTATACTGGGAGTGGGCCCGAGTGGGCTCGATTTTGCGGTCAGGTGCAGGGCGGGCTGTTGGGGGGGAGCCTTGGCCATCAACCCATCCCCAGGGATTGAGTCTCAGCGCTGAAGGAAGAGGAGGAGCAGGAGCAGGAGCAGGAGCAGGAGCAGGAGCAGGAGCAGGAGCAAGAGCAGGATGAAGAAGAGGTGGATGTGGAGGATGCAGAGGAGGGGGGAAGACGGAGGAGACAAAGTGACGCCGAGGAGGGGAGGAGGGGCAGGATCGCAGTGTGGCGGCGAACTCAGCGATCTGGCACTCCCGAGGGTGGAGCGGGTCGGCCAGTTCCTCGGCCAGTTCGGGGGTCAGGGCCGGGAGCGAGAGGGAGGTCCTTTGGGCTGCGCTCCAAGGTTAGCGTGCCTCGTGTTGCTTCAGGCTGGCGCTGAAAGCGATCAGTCGCCGCGCACCCGAGTGGGGGGAGAGCAGTGGGGGGACAGCGAACCGTGCACGGCCAGAACAGCATTGATCGTGATCGTGTCAGCACTCTTCGTGAGTAGCTCCTCTTCTCTCCGAGGGGGGGCTGCGTTGCCTTGGGCCCCACCCAGCAGGCAGTGCCGTCGACGAGAGCCCCCCTGGGAGGTGGCCGCTGCCGCTCCAGACTGCCTCGTGTAGCCCGGTGGCGGCTGGAAGCCTCCTTGTCAGCCACGGTCTTTCTCTCCTGCTCCCTCCTCCATCCTCCCTCCTCCTCCCTGCTCCCACCTCCCTCCTCCCCGCCCCTTTCCTCCCCTTCGCTCCCTCCTTCCACTGTCCTTCCTTCGCCCTCCATCCTCCCCCTCCCTCCCTCCCTCCCGTCTTCCCTTCTCCCTCCCTCCCTGCTCCTCCCTCCAAGACCTCCGACGCCATGGTGAAAGTCACGGCGCGGCTCACATTCAGGGGGCATTTGCTTCATCCCGAGGCGTCAGCTGACGGTCCCGAGGCCCGCATGGACCTGCACCGCTGTTCGGTTTATCGTTCGATTCGCTTCTTGGCTGGCAGTTAGCACCAACTGGTATAGCATAGACAGAACGGCATGCAAGCTGCACCAGTGGATCATCTGGCCCTCTTGGCGCAACGTCGTTCGGGATGAATATCGCTCTGGATCAAACGAATGCGGACCAGAGTACTTGTAAGTGGACCAGAGAATTTGGTAAAACCTGGCTCGGCTGCTTTGGCGCTGGACAGAGAAAGACGGTCCCGTGGCCAAGCGGGGGCTTCCTGAGACCGAGTTTGGGCGTCGCCGAATGGGATGGCAACAAGTGAGGGGGCAGCGAGGGCCGCAGAAAAGGGCCCCTTTTAAAAGGGCCCTTCAGGGCCCAAAGGTGGCCTTTCGGGCCCGAGAAGTGCTCCTCGCTCTGCCCCCCCCTTATGGACCGCCCTCCCATTAAGCGACGCCCAGCGAGCTGGGGCCCAGATGTCCCTGCGGTGGCTTGGTTTCTCGGGGCGCGCGACGGGGGCCCCGGGTTGGTCTTGGCCGTCCCCCCCTCCCCCACACCCCCCGCCCACGCCTCTAGGGCCGCCCCTACTCGCCAGGGTCTTGGTGACGCGCTCGTGGACGGGCCTGCTGGTGTGCACAGTCTTCCTCGCCTCGTTCGGGTGCCTCGTCGTAAAAGTGGAGGTGCCCTGGGTGCTCTCCTCTGCATGTGCACGGGGCCGCCCCCCGAGCAGCTCGAGTGTGTGTGTGTGTGTGCCTCCTCGCCAGGGCTCTCTCCTCCCTCTTCGGGGGGCAACGTCATGGGGGCGATCGGCTCAGAGGGGGACGCACCGAACCCCGATCGCCCATTCTGATTGCCGATATTGAAGATGAGAAAGCCAATGGATATAAACTTTTGGCGCTCCGCGCGGATATCTTGGCTTCGCGCTGGGCCCCCCCGCGGCGCATCAGGCGCCGCCCCTGGCGCGCTCCGCGCGCCAGGGAGGGGGGTCCGACGCGGATCCAAGAAATCCGCGCGGAGCGCCAACAGTTGATGATCATGGCGTGTTGCCTCCTTCAGATGATGGACCTGCAAGCCCACCCCGTCCAGGGACGTTCGGATTCGCGGTCGGGCGCCTCTCGCCAGTCTATCGGCGATGCATCGCCGATGCCAGGCCGATGTTTGAGAGCCGGTGCCGCCTCATGGTTCCCCCTGAATCGAGGGATCGAGGCGTCAAGGGATCGAGGGATCGAGGTTCGAGGGGTGGAGGTTCGAGGAGTCGAGGGTTGAGGAGTCGAGGCTCGATTATCGAGGGGTCGAGGGATCGAGGAATCGAGGCTCGGCGGTCTAGCCGCTAGCCCCTCCTCGCAGGTACCCTCCCCTCTGAGTCGGCCCCCCCCAACGTTTCGCCTCAGGATGAGAGGGGCGAAGAAGAGCCCATCCACTGGCCTGACCACAGGCAGCAGGTACCCTCTGCCCCAGGGCTCGAGCCAAGCGGTGTGTTGGTGACGTCGTGGACCACCTTCGTTCTGATCTCGTTTCGCAGCAAAGGCAGAACGAAGACACAACGAACCAGTCGGGGCTAGGACGGGGATACATCCGTTCCAGAGCGTCCCGGAGCGCTCTCATAGCGTTCCAGAATGCTCTGAGAAGGCCGCGGCGCCCGAGACATCCGCCATAGCCACCAGATCGCAGAGATGCTCGAATCATCGCAGAGATGCTCGATGTATCCTCACCCGAGTTCGTCCTCGTCCTGGCTTCGTCTCAACGAAGAACGCGAAAGCAGCACGAAAACGAAAAGCACTGCCTAGCACGAGCCCTGCTCTGCCCTCTGCGCCTCGCAGGCCCCTTGCGGCGCTCTCCGCCCCCCGCCGGGCGCGCAGGACACCGACGCCGCCCTCACGATGCGCGCGGCAGGCCCGCGGGAGTCGTCGAGGAGGAGGAGGAGGAGCAGGAGGAGGAGGGCGAGGGGGGGAGGAGGAGGAGGAGGAGGAGGAGGAGGAGGAGGAGGAGGAGGAGGAGGAGGAGGAGGAGGAGGAGAGGAGGAGCAGGAGCAGGAGCAGGAGGAGGAGGAGGAGGAGGAGGAGGAGGAGGCTGCGCTGACCGCGCTTAATGTGTCGAGCTATGCCTACGTCGGCAAGTATCTTGCTCGTCTCACAGAGCGCTACAGCACATTGGCTCGAGTTCGCGCGAAGTCAAAAGGAGGACGACGACGTCGTCGTCGCGGTCGTCGTCGTCGTCGTCGTCGTCGTCGTCGTCGTCGTCGTCGTCGTCGTCGTCGTCGTCGTCGTCGTCTTCCTCCTCCTGAGACGCTGGGACGCTGATGGCACTGGTGTTTTTCGAACGCTGCCGCGTCCCCCAAGGAGGCCCGGTCGGGCCTCCCTGGGGGAGTAGACCAAAAGACAATATTAGGGGTCTGGGCCCCGCAGAACAGGAGGGAGGGAGGAGGAGAGGTAGAAACCTCAGGAGGAAAGGAAGAAAAGTGAAAGGTGGCAGCAGCAAGTCTATGGCGTGGCGGTAGTGAAAAGGTGGGCGGGTCGCCTAGGGGCAATGTTTTCTTGTGGCAGTGCTGGGTTCTCTCTCCTTCTGGTCTACCGGCCCTTTGGGTCCAGCGCCCTGGAGAGCGCCCAGGGTCCCACTCGTCTGAAGTGCCCTTGTGTATTCCCGCATGGGTAGCGGTTGCAGGCGGTGGCGCGTTGCCGTGGCGGCAAGAGGCAGGTTGTTTGGTGGCAAGAGGCAGGTTGCCCTGGCGGCGAGGCTGCCCTGGCGGCAAGAGGCTGGTTGCCCTGGTGGCAAGAGGCGCGTAGAGGGCTGAGACAGGCGGTAGCAAAAATTAGTGAAACGGCGGTGGAGGTGGCGGCGGAGGTTTAAAGGCTCAAAGTAGTGGCGCGGAAACTATTCCGCGGGGCCCACTTAGAGTTGCCGCTCGCAGCGGGGAAGGGCCCAAGGGCCTCTTCCCCTGCCCATAGGAACCCCCACATGCGTTCCAGAGGACGACGGCGGAATCCCTCGCCTGCAAGCAGGCGTAGGGTTCCCAGCACGTCGGCCTCGTGGCCGCCCTGGGGGTTTCCACCAAGCTTGAGGGAGGTTTGGGCCCTCCCCCAGCGGTGGCGCGAGGCAGCACCGGCCACGATCGCCAACGTAGATGGCAGATTTGCCTCACCCCCTGCACAAAGGAAGCCCCCCCTAGCAGCCACCATCCCCACGACTTGTACCCTCCCCTGCTGAGGCAGGAGTCGGGTACCCAGATCATGGGAGTGGTGGCTGCTTTGGGAGGGTCCACCGTGCGTGGGTGTGGTTTCTGCCATCTGCGGCGGTGGCTCGTCAGAGCTGACGTGAAACAGGGACTAAGAGACGCATATATATAGTGAAACAAACGGGTATCCAGGATGAACAGAGAGATCCCTAGGAGCAAGGAGGTGGCCTTGGGAGCCTGTTCGGGCCATCCCTGGGTCCGTGGGGAGGCGAGGGGAGGCGGAGGAGGAGGCAACCCGCCTCTTGGGGCGCTCTTGGGCCGCTCTTGGGGCGCTCTTGGGCGCCCTTGGACTCTTGGGGCCCTCTTGGGGGCCCTGTAAGGCCTCTTCGGGCCGTCTTGCAGGGCCTCGATCAAAGGAGGGGGGGACTCATAGTTTCCCCGCCCTCCCCCTCTGGCGCCCTCAAAATCGCCTCTTAGGCCCCTCTTGTGCCGCTCTTAGGCGTTCTTGGTTGGGACCGTCTGGCGGGCCTCTTCGGCCCGCTTTGGGGCTCTGGTGGGACATGTTGGGGTAATCTTGAGGCCTCAAAAGCGCATCGAAAGCGAAATGGCGAGAAGGTAGGGATCATTGATTTCCTTACGTGTTTGGATGGGGTCCTGAGGGGGCTCCGAGGGCACTTGGGACCGAATTGTGGTCCTCGTCGGGCCTCTTGGAGGTATGTCGGAAGCTACCTTGGAGCTGCCGTGGCTATCTGGAGCCGCCTTGGAGGCCATCTTGGGCTGAACAGGGCACTGCCGCCTTGCGCTCCCCCCCAACACACAAACTCAGAGACGGGATGGGGGAGGGTACCCCTCCACGAAGGAAAGGGGCTTGGAAGGAGGAAAGAAAGAACTCGGTAGAACACTTTCGCCCGAAGGGCTGTTGGGACCAGGGCCTCCCGACTCTCCGAGCCCAAGATGCGCGTTCATTTGTGTGGCCAAGTCCCTGTGTTCTAGGGCCTTTCTAGGCAGAAGCTGGTCCCGAATACAGAGCCTGGAGAAGGAGGGGTTCGTGGCCCCTCCTCGCATCCTCCCCTAAGTTCCCCTCCCCCGCGCCTGCCCGAGCGCGGTGGCGGACTTGCGCGGCAGCGCAGCTGGATCGGAGGTTGGGGGGTGAAATCGCAGTGGAACGGAGAGCCCCCCACCGGGAAATCGATGCCGACTTCGTGTTCGTGTCGCGCACGCGGGCGAGGCGAAGCTGCGTGGACGCGCGAGAGGAATGAGGCCGCCGTGGCCAGGTGCCGTGGAGCTGGTTGTCCGCCCCTCCTCCCCCCGGCGCGCGTTGGCCCGGGGTGTCCCATCAATGTCCCGTCGGTGTCCCGTTGGTGTCCTGTCCTTGTCCCGCCGTGGTGTCCCGTCGGTGTCCCGTTGATGCGCCGTTGGTGTCCCGTCGGTGTCCCGTCGGTGTCCTGTTGGTGACCCGTCTGTCTCCCGCGGTGAGATCGATAGTGAGATCGACAGTGAGGCCGAATAAAGAGCGTCAGTGAAATCGATAGTGAGATCAATTGTGAAATCGATCGTGAGATCTCCAGAGTGAATCGATAAGATTAGATTGTTCGAGTGATACCTACACAGTAAGACCAGTCGTGATATAGGTATCGAGAGCGGTCGTGAGATCGATGGTGGGATCGCTTGTGAGATCGATCGAATGAGACGTTGTTTCGTCCCCCATCATACGAATACCTTATCGCCCGAAGGATGGTCGTATAGGTACGATTTATGGCCAGGTCCTCCGAGAAGATGTCAAGACTGCGTTGCGCAAAACGTCAAGTCCACCGCGTGGTGGAGAGAATTGTTCACGTTATGGCTGAACAGGTGCCGTATTCGTGCGTGGCGGGGTTCGTGAGGATGATGGGTCACGTTGGGATGGGCTGTCGGATGGAATCGGAGGTGCGGGGGTGAGATCACAGTGACCCGGAGAGCTCCCCACTTGGGAATCGGTTTCGGTTTCGTGTTTGTGTCGCGCGTGCGGGCGAGGCGAAGCTGCGTGTGCAGGCGAGAGGGGTGAACACTCACTTGCTAGGGCGCCGCCAGGCCAAAGGACCGCCCCCCAATCCCACCGGTTGTCCGGCGGTGGCCGGGGATGTCCCGCCGTGGTGTCCCGATGGTATCCCGTGGTGTCCTGCGGTGGCCCGTGGTGTCGCGTGGCGCCGTGTTCCGTGGTGTTTGGGGGGTCGACAGTGAGATCGATAGTGAGGTCGATCGTGAGATCGATAGTGGTCTCGATAATGAGACCGATTGTGAGATCGATAGTGATATCGATCGTGATATTGATAGTGACGTCGATAGTGGGATCGATAGTATTACCGATACTGAGATCGATAGTGACATCGGTAGGGAGATCGATAGTGAGACCGAACATGCGATCGCTAGTGAGATCGGTAGTGAAATCGCTGGTGATATCGACATTTATATCGATAGTGAAATCGGCAGTGACATCAATAGTGACATCAATGGTGAAATCGATCCTCCTCCTCCTCCTCCTCCTCCTCCTCCGGCCCCTCTCAGTGCATTGTGCGAGTATTCGTGGTCATTCACAGTCCTCGACCCGGGTGCGCAGTGGCAGGCGTTTCACTCCAGCATCGTCCACATAGTGCAAGGACGATCGGCGTGCATAGGACCACATTTTGTTCGGAGAGTGTTCTCCTAAGCTGTGGCGTAAACCAGCTCCTGATGTTGGCTCCGTCTGTGCAGTTCTCCTCCCTCCCTCCCTCCCTCCCTCCTGCTTCTCCCCCTCTCCCTCCTCGTATTCTTGTCCCGTTAGTTGCATATTGTTGCCAATGCGCGCGACGGCTCGCCTATCGCAGGTTGGCCTGAGCGTTGCTCCGTTGGGTGCGTTTTATTTTCTCCGCCGTGCACTGCACGGAACCAAATGACACGAATTTGGGCATTCGCGTTACGACGGTGGTTCTTGAATCATGCGGTCGCTCCCATCTTCTCCCCCCCCAAAAAAAGATCACTCGTGATATTGATAGTGAGAGGGATAGTGGGATTGATTGTGCGATCGATCGTGAGATCGGACGAATGAGATCGACATTGATAGTGAGATCGATAGTGAGATCGACCATCGGATCGATAGTGAGATCGACATGTTGGATCGATAGTGAGATCGATTGTGAGATCGACCATGATATCAATTGTCAGGTCGAACGGGTGAGATCAACCGTGCTGTCGATAGTGAGATCGATAGTGGGATAGATCGTGAGATCGATAGTGAGGGGGATAATGAGATCGATCGTGAGATCGATCGTGTGAGCAATAGTGGGATCAATAGTGATCGGCGGCGAGCGAGGGGGGAAGTGAGAAGGGGTCGGCCTTCTCAGAAGGCTCGGAAGTCGCCCGGCCTTCTGAGAACTGTTCAAAGTTTACCCCGAAACCACAGAAAACTTCTCAGAAGGTGCGAGGGCTTCTGAGAAGTCCCGCCGCCTTCTGAGAAGGCCTTCTCCTTCTCACTTCTCCCCTTCGCTTGCTGCCAAAGTGAGGTCGATAGTGGGATCGTTCGAGTGAGATCGATTGTGCCTTCGATCGTGTAATCGATAGTGAGATCGATCGAGTGGGACGTTGTTTCCCTCTCCTCCGAACCTTCTTGTCACCCGAAGGGTGGTCGTATAGGCAGGACTATACTGGGAAGGCGTTACGGCCAGTGCTGCCGACCCTGAAGGGGGACGACGACGACGATGACGACGACTGCGGCGGCGGCTACGTCGACGACGCTGACGATCTGGAGCCCTTCTGGGGGCTCTCCTGGGAACCTATTGGGCTCTGTTGGGGGACCCCTTGGGGGACTTCTTGCGAAGCCCCCGTGGCCACTTGGAGCCGCCTCGGAGCAGACCACTTGGAGGGAAGATGAGCATGTAGGACAACCAGCCGCCGTATCTTTTCACGGCGCGAGGATGTTTGGGTCGTCGTGCTCAGGGCGGCCGCGGGCTCCGCACCTGTCACGCCCGACGCCTCGGCGCGCGACGGTGCGGCGGTGAGGGTCAGAGCAGTCCCCAGCCGCGTGGGCTCTTACCCGCGGTGGCATTCCAGCGCCGACAAGGCGCCGAGGATGCGCCGGATGGCGCGGCCCTCCGCCCCGCCTGGCCGCTGGCCCCCAGGCTACCTGACGGTGGTGCAGCCGCTGGCCGTGGTGGTGCACGCGGAGGCGGGGGGGGAGGCAGCTTGAGCCTCGAAGCAAGAGTGGGAGGGGAGGAGCAGGAGGAGGAGGAGGAGGAGGAGGAGGAGCAGGAGCAGGAGCAGGAGCAGGAGCAGGAGCAGGAGCAGGAGGAGGAGGAGCAGGAGGGAGGAGGAGGAGGAGGAGGAGGAGGAGGAGGAGGGGAAGGAGGCGGAGGAGGAGGAGGAGGAGGAGGGGGAAGGAGGCGGAGAAAGGAAAGAGGAGGAGGAGGAGGAGGAGGAGGGGGAAGGAAGGAAGGGGAGAAAGGGAGGAGGAGGAGGAGGAGAGGAGGAGAGGAGGAGGAGGAGGAGGAGGAGGGGGAGGGGGAGGAGGATGAGGTAATTTCTGCCACAGCTTCACGCTCAGGTTGGTCTGGAAATAAAGGAGGAGAAAGAGGAGGAGGAAGGAGAAGGAGGAGGCGGAGACCACAGTTGGCGCAACTCCTCCCCCCCTGGGGCGGCCGCTGGTTGGTTGCCGGGCGCTCTTGCCCAGCGCTGGGCAGCGGCGGCTCCTGGGGGGCCAGGTCCTGGCATTGGGGGATTGTGCCGGCAAACAACCAAAGTGCACATGGACAGCGCTTCTCAGCCGCCGCAGGAAGAGGAGGAGGAGGATGAGGAGGAGGACCAGTGGAACCCCCAGAGTCATAAACGATGTTAGAATAAACCCTCCCTCCAAGATCCCTCTTCAGAGGTCTCTACAACGGTTCATTTCCACTGAGAGAACTGCCTCGTTGGAAGACGACCGTTTGAAGACCTTGAAGCATGCCAAAACATTGTTCACGGGATTCCAACGCCACGGGTCAACCTGACTGTTGCGTCTTGACGATCTTGAATCGTGCCAGAACGCCACTCCGGGGACTGCAACACCGTGAATCAACGTGACTGTTGCGCCCTCAGTCCTGCGTCTTTCCAAAGCGCCATTCCTGGTACGCTGATCATGGGAACCCGTAAAACTCTTACAATTTTCTTGCGCATTACAGAAAACGCTAAGGCGAGAGCGACATTTTGAAAGCGAACCGCCCTCCATCTGTGAAGCTCCTGCAATTTGTTACAACGAATGTGCGCGGCGCTCAGGCGAGAGCCCCCGCCCTCCATTCGTGAAGCTCTTGCACATTTTCAAAGCGAATGTGCGTGGCGCTACAGCGAGAGCTACATTTTGAAAACCACCCGTGTTCAATCCGTTATACTTCTGCAATGTTTAAAGCGAATGCGCGCGGCGCTCAGGCGAGAACCACATTTTGAAATCGACCCGCCCTCAACATGTGAAACGCTTGCGCATGTTTAGAAAGGATGTGCGCGGCGTTGGGGCGACAACCGCATTTTGAAAACGACCCGCCCTCCATCAGTGAAACTGCTGTCAGTTCTGGAACTTCAGTGTCATAAGCGGTGAGGAAGTCTCGGGCGAAACGCCCAGCCCGCTCTAAAAATTGGCCTCGGGGTGCGACGGGGAGAATTTTTCTCAAGCGAGAAAGATGTAAGTAGGAGGACGATGAGGTGGAGGAGGAAGAGGGGAAGAGTAGGAGGATGAAGAGGAGGAGGACGAGGAGGAGGAGGAGGAGCAGGAGGAGGAGGAGGGTGAAGGAGGAGCAGGACGAGGAGGAGGAGGAGGAGGAGGAGGAAGATGGACTGGCAAGGACCGGCCGCACGGCAACAGCAGGCAACCACTACAATCCGGACATTCACCTTTAGATATTGCAGTCGCCTCTTCACAACTTCGCCCTGCAGCCGCGACCCACGGTCGCCTGCCAATGCTACAGGTCGGCTGGGAGGACGGACGCCGTTGGCGAGAGTGGACTTGGCCGACCTCCACGGTGCGAGCGTGGCACTGGCACGTGCCACGCTCGCACCTGCCACCCGCCGGGTAGGGTACCCTGCCACCGCTGGGCAGGCGCAAACCTCCATCAAACTCGGTGAACCCCCCAATCGGCCCCGAGGCCAACGTGCTGGGACCCCTACGCCTGCGTGTACGCGAGAGCTCCCGTGGGTCTCGGAGACGCCTCTGAGGGATTTCTCTGAGCAGGTAGAGGGCCCTTGCCCCTTACACCTGGGCGACGCGGTCCAGGCATGCTGCTATCGAGCACGCCGCGGCCGGTATTGGCCGCCAGCCATGCGAGTGGCCCCAGCACGTCGATACGCAGAACCAGCGTCAACTCATTTACACGCAGTGTCACTACAACCTGCGCGGCGCCGCCCTGGATGACTACGCCACGCCAGAGGAGGAGGAACGAGAACGAGGAAACCGTGTGGAGTTGTACCTCGACCCAGGGGGCGCGAAGCACTCCTGAACTTCAAGGGGGAAGCGCCCAGCAACTTTGTCGCCCGCGATTCCTGGATAACCGTGCTTATCTCGGGGAAACGTAGGACTCGATTGCGCTGGGACTCGGGCCTGTCGACGTTTCTTGACGAGCGCATCCTGGATTTTGACGGTCCAGTTTTCGTGGGATGTCTGCAGCGGGAGCTCGCGCCAAATTTCAGACTGGGTCTCGTCATTTTCTCCATGGCCCCGTCAGGACAAACTTAGTTCCCCGAGACCGCGTTTTCCGTCTCCCCGAATGACGTGCACGCCGCCGTCAAGACCGCAGTCGCCGAGCGCGACGCCGCCCTCCTGAGCCAGGACCATGTGTCCACGCTGCCCAAGGGGGTGTCCGCAGCCATCCTTGAGGAACACACCATCTGGGTCAAATACAGATGTTCCGAACGGCGACCGCTCAAGAGCGCTCGAATCGTCAAGACCTCGCGGGGCGCTCAGACTCAGAGTCTTCCCTGACATGGTCGCCGGCGCCTTGGATGCGTTTGCGCGGACAGCCAGATGCTCCTCGCAGCGAATGCTGTCCTCGGAGGCGGCGCGCCGCCCAGACTGGGTCTACGTCGCCGTGGACGTCGAGAAGCCTTTTCTGCAGGGCGCGACGTATGCCGAGATGCAGGAACAATTTCACCTTGCCGCCCAGCAGTGCAGCCAATCTCAAGCAGGTGCTCGGCTATGAGTCCCTCGACGAGAGGACCGAGTGCCTGCGCGGCGTCAGGCCAGGGCGCGGGCGGCAAGGGTGCGCCCTGGGCTTCCTATGCGTAGTTCGCCTGGGCCGCGCTCTCATGGGGGTGCAGCGCGCAGCCCGTCAAATGGGATCTGGAGCTCGAGAACGAACATGAGACGTGAGGCATGAGACGTCCAGCATGTGTGTTGCTGGCGCCTCAAATGCTCGCGGTGTCCAAGCGAGTCGATGATCTGGAGATCGCTGGACAAATGGAGCACGTCGAGAACGCTTCCGGCCGCGTCGAGAATGCTTTCGGCAGGTTGATGGGCGACTACGACGACTTCACCAAATGCGGCTTCCACCGGCAGCGCAGCGCCGACGGCGCCGTGGCGCTCGACCAGGACGAGCGCATCGACGCTCTGACGCCGCGCAGGCACGTCGACCTGGTCAATGCGAAGGTCGACGAGCCCTCCGGAGGTTGACAACCTGATTTCTTCGCGCTCTGGGTGGGGGCCCCTGCGAACCCCCTGCTCGCCGGGGGTCGCGTCGCAGCGCGCGCTGCGGCGCTGCTCGTGCGGCGCGCCATGCAGGTCAATGTTCGTTTCCTCGCCGCGCGGCAGATCGCGGCGCGCGTCGCCCCCCCCGTCGCGGAATGCGCCGGCCGGATCTGCGCGCGCAGCGTCGGGGCCTTAACGCGCCGGGGGGGGGGGGGGGGGCGGTGGGGGCGGCGCGAGGGGCGCCTCCTATCTACGTGCGTGAAGGAGAGCTGCCATCTGCTCGACGCCATGGGCCACGGGCCGCTCGCGCAAACTTGCGTGCACGTCTTCGTCTGGCTCGGGGTGCTGGCGGCGCGCGTCGCAGCCGATGGGTCGCAGGCCTGCTGCGCGCTCCGCGAGATGCTCAGGGCCGAGTTCAGCCGAGGAGATCGGGGAGCTGAGAGGGGAGGGGGGCTATGCCTTACCGGCAACCCTGGTCGTGGTCGCGACGTCCTTTTTCTCGGCCATTGCCGCGGTCTCCGTGCGTCCATTTTCAAAGGGCAGCATGGCAGGCCACCCGAGGTGGCCCTCCGACCAGCTCCACACCAAGTAGATGGTTGGCGCGCCCTGGTGCGATGCACACGATATGAGGGCCGACGCGACGACGAAGGGGGGCGTCGGCCAGGAACTGATCTTGGACGCGTTGTACGGGAATATCAAGTGCGAGCGCGCCGCAGTGAGACTCTGCGACGGGTGGTGCGAGGAGACCGTGCCGACGGGATGACCGCCCGGAATTTTCATTGCATGCATGTCGGCTGCAGGAGATAATGTCGTCGCATGTCGCGAACAGCCTTCGCGAATTCGACGGGGGGAGGCAGCGGATAGCCGCGCGTCCTGAATTATGCTCGCGAATGAGACGTAGCAGGGCACATGAGAGAACGCCCGTATATGGTGACTTACGTTCGCATATTCGATTTCGCGAGTCATGCATGCGAGGGGCATCAGACTTCTGGCGCGCAGCGCATCACTTGCCCTACTGTGCTCCTCAAATTGTCAGCCCTCTCCGTTTCCCTGACACATTTTACTGAGGGAACTAGCTGGTCAGTAGAAGGTCCCTGAACAGCCTTGGCTCTTGTTGCATGTGCAGTGGCGGGACGCGTCAGTCTTCTCCGGCTTGCCTGGGGAGCCCTGCTGGGAGTAGTTGCCGCCCCGTTTCGCGTGCCGTAAACAGTTTTTTCGCGCTTGGCAGCTAGGGGGGACAAGGTGCTTTGTGGTGGCGCGACGTCCTGCAACTCTCGGAGCATGCCGACTTCAGCCACTTATCCCGCTACCAGCAATGGTTTCGTCCATGGCGTTGCTGTCCGTCGCAGGCGGTCCAGGCGGTTTGCACCTGGGCTGCCGGCGAGGCACAACGGACTCGCTCGAACACCAAACTCGAACGGTTCCGTTGCCTTTTGTGCCTGCTTCCTTGCCTTTTCCATTGTGCCCACAGCATCGATACACTAAGTGGGAGAGAAGTTGTTGGGCACTCCGCCGCCGTTTTTCGTTCGGGGGCGCGTAGTCTGTCCAGACTACGTGCCCGTGCTAGTCGCGTGCTACCCGTGTTGATTTTCCTTCGCGAACGCAGCATCCGTTTTCATAGTTTTTGTTCCTCCTCCTCCTTCTCTTTTTCATCCTTCTCTTCCTCCTGCTATTCCTACTCCTCAGTTGTGAGCCCTCCCTCCTCCTCGTCCCCTCGCCCCCCCCCCTCCTACGTTGAGAGAGGCCCCGGGGCAATCAGGCGGCCGCCCCGGGCACGCCAACGCCGTGACCCAGCATTCGCCTCGCCGAGGCGCCAATCCAAACTTCTCCAGGTCTCGCAGCTAAGGGGAGGCGTCGGGGCCGTTGGCCCGCTGCTTTGTTCGGCCGATGTGCCAGCCCTGGGCTGCCTGCCCGGCCGGCGCCCTGGCGGGAGGCGCTGGCGGGGCCTCGCACGCGCGGGCGCAGATGCTCAAGCAGTGGCGAAGCGTCTTGGCTCGCTTATAGCCCTACCAAACAATGTCCTAAACACTTTTGTGGTTTCCGCGACCTGTTCTTAGAACAGTTCTGGCGGAATCTGTTTTGTTTTATCACATCGGGCTTGTGTTCTAAGAACCTTGTTTTTGTTCTTAGAACATTTGTGTGTTCTACGAAACTTTCGCGGTAGGCCTACAGGAATGCTGGGACGGTCTATCCCTGCTCAAGGAAAGAGCCTCTTTGAGCCAGGGGGCCCCGCCTCCCGCAGGGGACGCCGCTAACGTCGACGTTGGCGCTCTCAACGACGGCGGCGGCGAGGAGGAGGAGGAGGGGAATGGGAACGACGAGGACGACGACGAAAGTGACGACGACGAAAGCGATGACGACGACGACGACGACGATTCACGAACGTCGAGCTGCGAACGGCGAACGACGCCGCCGTGAACGACGATCTCAGAGCGCCTCCGGGAACCTCCGAAAACCTGCGAAAGAACATGTCTCCGAGAACCTCTGAATGCTTGAATTTGTTTCGAATGTTGTGGAAAATCGTCGGCTGGCGACGGGCGGCGACGCCGAAGGCGGCGATTCAAGCGAATGTTGGTCTCCATGGGACACCGTACGGCTCCCAGGGGCCTTCGGAGGTCTCCAGAAGCCTCGGGAGATCCGCCACTGTCCGAGAGCGTCCATGAACTTCGATGCTCGATTGATCTGCGTCGTCGTAAGCCTTTCGAACCTTCCAGGACCTGCGAGCATCGCCGCACGGTGGCTGAGGCTGCGACGGCGGCGACGGCGACAACGACAGCGGCGGCAGCTTCTGCGACTGCGTCTTCGACGACGGCGGCGACGGCGGGACCCGGGGCGCAGGGTTCGACTTACAGCAGCAAGGAGAAGGAGGAGCGGATAAGAGTCAACCAGCAGAGGCCGCCTCCCGCCACCGGCGGCGGGACTCTCCTCTTCGGCACGAGGTTCGGAGATCGACGTTCAAGGGTTGGGTTTGTTGTGCAACACGCAGCACCCAGCAGTTTCTTCGTTCTGGGGGGGGCCTGCTCTCTGGGGGCCGCCCTTTCAGGCCTGACACCTTCTCGGCGGACCTCTGCCTCACTCACAGGTGTTGGGCGAGCTGGGAGCCAGCCTGGCTCCAGATGAGCAGATCCGACATGGGACCACGGAGGCCATTCTCCCGACGCGAGGCGGGGCTGCAGAGACGGAGGAGGAGGAGGAGGGGGAGGAGGAGGAGGAGGGAGGAGGAGGTGGAGGAGAGGGTGAGGTCGGATGAGTAAGCTCCGTCGGAAGGTTTGTCGCCCACCCCTCGAGTAATATCCCACCCAGAGTAGAAGTGAGGGGTGGGGGCGGGCGTGGCGTGGTATCGCGGCTGGGCGTGGACGAGGGCCACGGAGGAGGGTCCAGCGGCAGAAGCTGCCGCCCGCCACCAGACGGAGGCGAGCGAGGGGAGGAAATGGGAAGGAGAAGGCCTTCTCAGAAGGCGGCGGGACTTCTCAGAAGTCCTCGCGACGACAGAAGTTCTTGTTCGTCTTCGGGGAAGGCTTAGCTTCTCCGAAAGCTGGGGGACTTCGGAGCCTTCTGAGAAGGCCTTCTTCTTCTTACTTCCCCCCCTCGCTCGCCGCCAAACCAGCGGGACACAATGCGCTGCCTGACGTCGGGGCTCTCGCAACGCGGGTCCGCGCTAGCGGGGGTCAGCCGACCCACTTTCCGAACTCCTCTGTCGTGTGGTCCTTCGTGGGAGCCTCAGAGGGTCCCAGGATACCTTGCGGATTTTGGGATTTCGTCCGGATTCGTCGGGGCCAGTCGACATTTGAGCGACGAAAAAAGACGGGTCTTACGCGTGGTGTCATAGCGACCTTACGCGCCGGCTTACGCGGGCCTCCAGCGGGGCACGCTACATTGGAGACGAGGGCGCTTACGCGCAAGCTTACGCGGGCAGCTTACGCGCCACTGTCGGCGAAGATGACTCCGTTTTTTGCATCGCTCACATGAACGAAACTTGGACGAAGTCTGGACGAAAGGGTGAGGACGGGTGGTCGACATCTGGACGACCTCTGGTCGAGATCACGCTTATGACAGGGCCGCGGAGGTCCCAGCCTCTGGCTGAACCGAGTTGGGACGCCACCCGACCGTTCCAGCGTCGTTATTT
Organism: Prorocentrum cordatum; assembly: GCA_963575745.1. Taxonomy (NCBI): domain Eukaryota; class Dinophyceae; order Prorocentrales; family Prorocentraceae; genus Prorocentrum; species Prorocentrum cordatum. The sequence continues at coordinate 141,358 of CAUYUJ010014913.1, forward strand.
GGTGTTGGCTGGCAATCTACGGACATGATGATGGTTTCATGAGTTGTCGTGGTCAGAAACAGTGAACTTGCGCGATTATTTTCATGGCCTCGCCCGCTCCAAATGCATGGAGAGATGACACCGATTTGCCTGCCTGCCTGCTTGCCTGCCTGCCTGCCTGCTTGCCGCTCTCCTTCCTTCCGTGGGCCTGGAGGCCGCGCGCAGTCTCCGGCGGCGGCGTTGTCGCCAGTTTTCTTCCCCCCCCTCCTCCTCCTCCTCCTCCTCCTCCTCCTCCTCCTCCTCCTCCTTAATACGACCTCTGGTTGTGCTGGATTTTGATGCGTGGCCGGCAGGGCCACACGGGTACCACACAACGGTCATGGTGACTAAGCGTGCCGCGCCCACGTTTGGTTTCACGCGCGTCCGCGTCTGTCTCGTCCTCCTCCTCCTCCTCCTCCTCCTCCTCCTCCCTCCCTCTCCCTCCTCCTCCTCCCTCCTCCTCCTCCTCCTCCTCCTCCTCCTCCTCCTCCCTCCTCTCTCCTCCTGCATCGTGTCCGGGGCTAGTGCCCGCTATTTGTCTGCATCGGCCGGGCCCTTTCGGATGTCTTGTCTGGCCGTTAAGTTTGGCCAGCGCACGCACGTGCCCCCTCCCCTCCTCCTCCTCCTCCTCCTCCTCCTCTTCCTTCCTCCTCCCCGTACTCCCCCTGTCCTCGTTTTAAGGCGCGGGCGCGCGCGCGCCTAACGGCGGGGCCGGGTGGCTCACACCCCGCGGCCGCGCCCTCGCCCAGTGAGGTTTCGCCGCGCGTTGTACGCAGCGGTCATTTCCCTCCTCGTCCCCCTTCCTCCTTTCCTTCCCTCTCGCTTCGTCCTCCTTCCGCTTCTGAGGCCAGTAATTCGTATCATTTTCGTTGCGTGCCCCCGCTTCTGTATCAGTCTCTCGTAGGCCGCCACGCCTGCGTGCCTCGGCGAGTGCGGCGGCCCGAAGTCGGCCAGGCCCGCCCCGTCGAAGGCCTGGCGCCGCGCTCCGCGACACCTCTTCTGCGAGATTCACGCATTGCACACGCAGCAGACGTTGCCCCCCCCCCCCCCCCCGAGTTTGTCAGGCTAGATTAGCAAGCCAGTCGGACGTCATGATCGTTCAAGGATGGCAAGACCGTTGATGTTGTGGACAAATATGGGTCGCTCCGCGCTTGCTGGATTCTGCGCCATGATACGCAGCGGGGATGGCCTTAGGGAGTTCCGATTTTCCCACGGGCCACAAACGATGTGTACATCACTTCGGAGCATGCGGGTTCCATAACCGTCATGGCTCAGTGAATGTGGTTCGAAGCATACACAGGACAACAAATGCCTTCTTCATCCGCCAGCCCCCAGTTTCCCTCCACATCCCCTGCCCTTCTACGGTGGGAGGGAACTGGGGGAGAAAGAGGGGGAGGAGGAACAGGACGACCAGGGTAAACTCAGGATGCGTTAGCAATGCTGCATCACACCCTCCCGCATCACATCCCCATTCCATAACTCTTTACATCCTACATGTAGTCTTGCGCACCACGGGAGAAACACCCTTGGAAAAAAAGCGAGCGCACAGGCGAAGGCACAGTTTTTGAAAAAGGTATTGCCTCGAGTCAGTCTGCAAGGACTCGGAGAAGGTACGGTTTAGACGGTATACGAAATTGTCCAGCGAGTTAATCGGACCGGCCCCTGTCCATGTTATTGCTGACATCATTTGATGGCGCAGGGCGTCGTCTTTTGATATTTTCGATCGGGGGTTGGTTCCCACCTCGTCTCCATCGAGCACGCTGCGCCCCGCCGAGTGACTGAGGAGTGTGGCCGTCGCGAGCCTCGGCCTCCGCCTGCCCTGCCCGCCCTGCGGGAGTGACGCTCCTCCCTCTCTGTCTGTGTCTCTCTCTGTCGTTTTCTGGTGTTTTGTTCCTCTTTCTCTCTCTCTCTCTCTATCTATCTTTCCCTGTCCCCCAGTTTCTCTCTCTCTGTCCCTCTCTCTCTCTGCACCGAAGAAGCCGCGGCAGGGGGATAGCGTACACAGAAGGCGCCCGTGCGGGGGCCTCACGGGGATAGCATGCGCTTCGGAGATCGATGTTGCACGCTATGTTTGTCAACGCCAACCGCAGCATCATTCGTGCTCATAAGGCGGCGAGGAAGGTTCGGACTAATCGCCCAGCTCGCCCTACACACGCTTGGTGGTGCGAAATAGAGGAAGGGATTTTAAGGAAGAGGGGTTGAGGATGAGAAGGAGGAGGGGGAGGAAGAGAAAGAGACGGAGGACGATGTAGAGGAAGAGGGGGTGGTGAGAGGAGGAGAAGTGGAGGCAGCGCTGCGGCCCCTTTTCTTAGCAGGGACGGTTCTTGCGCCCGCAGGTTCTACACCAAGCACAAGGTTGGGCTACGTTGCTTCCTTTGTTTGTGCCTCTCGAAGCATCGGAGGAAGGCTTAACTACTCTTCATGGTACGTTGTTAGCGAGTTTGGACATCCAGGTGTCTTGCTTGAATGGACGGCCAAATCATTGTGCCTGCGGTGAATCCCCCCACCGTTCCAGCCCAGCCCGTTAAGCACCGAAGCCCGTCACATGTGACGTCCTCATTTCTTGAGGAGCTCTCATGGAGGTCACGCAGTCTTGTCCCTCCTTGGCCGCCTTGAGGACTTCGTGGGCCGTCTTGGGGCTCTATATGGCATTTCTTTTGCCATTTTGGCATCCAGGGGGGCGTCGTGAGGCCATCGAGGAGGAGGAGAAAGAGGTGGGGCAGGAGGAGGAGGAGGTGAAACAGGTGAATCAGAAAATGGATCAAGCTTCCTCGCATCCGGCGAGCAGGGGGAGAGACTCCCCGCGAACCAGACGGAACCTGGCCAGCGCCAAGCGAAATCTGGAGTACGACGCCTCTAAGACGCCTGTGGGGCTTCTCATAGAGGATGGTTGGAATTTGTATTAAAGTGGTTGGAGCTAGTATCAAAGTGGTTTGTTCCCTACCTAGGCTCTGCCTAGAAGGGTTCTTATTCTATGGGCTTAAAGGGCCGTGCAGTTGAAAACGCCCCCGGCGGTTCCCCCAGGATCCGCCCCGCGGTTCCCCCAGTTACGTCCCCTTAGCTTAGCGTTGCTTAACTCATCCTAGCATAGCTTATTACATCTTAGCTTAGCTTCGCTTCATCTTAGCTCAGTTTTATCTTAGCTTAGCTTACCTTCATCTTAGCTTCGCTGAGCTTTAGCATAGCAGAGCACAGCATAGCATAGCGTAGCATAGCATAGCGCAGCACAGCATATCATAGCATGGCCCAGCATAGCATAGCATAGCGCAGCACATCATAGCATAGCATATCATAGCATAGCATAGCGCAGCACAGCACAGCACAGCATAGCACAGCGCAGCATAGCATAGCATAGCAGAGCATAGCACAGAAGCAAAGCAAAGGCAAAGCAAGAACAGCGACAGCAAAGCAAAGCATAGCAGCGCAAAGCAAAGCAAAAGCAAAAGCAAAGCAACGGACAGGCAAAGGAAACGCAATGTGCGACAGATGCCGAGCTAGCCTCGATGGCCGGACCAGAGCCCCCCGCAAGCAGTGCTTTTCTTAGCTTAGCTTACCTTCATCTTAGCTTCGCTGAGCTTTAGCAGAGCACAGCATAGCATAGCACAGCGTAGCATAGCATAGCGCAGCACAACCTATCATAGCATAACCCATCATAGCATAGCATAGCGCAGCATAGCATGGGTGTAATTCCCTACCTAGGCCCTGCCTAGAGGGTTAGCTTAGCTTAGCTTAGCATAGCGCTGCATGAACATAGTATAACATAGCCAAGCATAGCATAGCATAGCATAGCGCAGCATAGCATAGCATAGCATAGCACAGCGCAGCTTAGCATAGCATAGCATAGCATAGCTTAGCATGGCACAGCGCAGCATGACACAGCATCGCTTAGCATGTCACAGCATAGCATAGCATAGCATACCATAGCATAGCATAGCATAGCATAACGCAGCATAGCATGGCATGGCATAGCATAGCATAGCATAGAACCTAATGCTGCTTTCCTAGGGGCTCCAACTTTTAGGTAGGGTCGCACTGGGGTAATACTACTACTGAAGTGGTTGGAGTCGCTTTTTGTTTATTGCAAGTTGTCCCATGTCCCCGCGCCCCCCACCCCCCGCGCGGCCCCCCTCCCAATCAGGGAGGGGACAAAGGAGGGAGGATCGACTTAATTCCGACGTTTCTTTTGGGAGAGGCGACGACCACGACGACGGCGACGAAGACGACGACAGCGTCTCACACGCGCCAGAGGGTCGGCGGATTCTCGACGCATCAGGGCGACGAGGTGCATACACATCCACTGCCCCCTGCGCGGCCCATCCTGAACTCAGGAGCTGTATATGTATGTATGTATGCATGCATGTATGCATGCATGCATGTATGTATGTATGCATGTATGTATGTATGTATGTATGTATGTATGTATGTACACATATAACGGCGGACCGGGTCGGGGCGCCCGGGGCTGTAAATTCCATGTAATACCCTCATATATACTCCTTATCCTCACCTCTCCTGCGCCTGGCCGTTTGGGCTCAGGTAGTGGGATAGATCGATCAGACCTTTGATCGTGCAGGAGGAGAAGATATCCATCTTTCCCGCTTCCCTCTACCAGCGGATCAGGGGTTCTGTACCCTTGTACTTCAACCCCATACACAGGTTATCAGCCCTTTAAAGCTCACTGTTCATCGAACCCCGCGTCGCGATCTCGCACGCGGCCTCGGTGGAACCCAAGCGGCGCATGCGCCGTAAGGGGTCCATCGGGGCCTCGCGTCCGAGCTCTCCGACGGCGCGACGGCTCGGTGACGAGCTGGAGAGCCTTAGTGCGGACTGTGTAGGTGTCCCAGGTACCCCCCCCCCAGCTCCGACGGACCCGAGGCGCGGCTAGCTGCTGAACTTCACCGCCACGCCGCCTGCGGGGGGACAGGAGAAGGAGTAGGAGCAGGTAGTAAGGAGTTCCACACGCCTACCTTCGATCCTCCATCTCCTCCTCCGTCGGGAGCAATCCCAACTGCGTCGGGCGAAAGCCTTAGTGGTCCCGATACTCCAGGGCGCTTTCGCGCTAACCGCCGATGGACTTCAGGTGCTGGCACCCCCAGCCCTGCGACCGCTCCTGTCGCGGAGCACGTAGCCACCTTCGAGGAACTCGGTAGACCAGTGGCGGCACAGCCGCAGACGCAGTACCCCGAGGTATCATCTCATGCGACACCACACACATGGTCCTAGCCGCAGCTCGTCCTCGCGCAACCGTCGTGAGGCCCCAGGCCCATGCGGCGAAAGTAGGTCGAGCCCGCGTGCTGCCTCGCAGAGGCCATGCACTCCTCGCGAGAGAGTGCAGAGGGAAGCTGACGCCCCCCACCTCTCCATCTCAGACGACCTGCCGGCGGCAACGTCCGCTGCAGGCGAAATAGCTGAGCTCAGAGACCAGGTTGAAACCTTCGCGTCCAGGCAGTGCTCTGGACAACTGCAGAGCGTTCAGACGAACGCTGCCAACACTGCTTCCGTACGCCAAGATCTTGACGGCGCCTTAGGGATCATCGATTCCAGGATCGCCGAAGATCGACGCATCATAGGTGAGCTGCAGTGCCAGGTTGATCGTGAGGTGTCACACTCAGGTGAACGAACGGCGATGGTCGAGAACCTGCGCGACTATCTCGCGCAGATGGAGCAACAGCTTGTGCTCGTACGCGACACTGGCGTTTCAGCAGTCAGGATCCCCCACGACGAGATCCATGACCAGCTCCGCAACCGACCACCACCAGCCGAGGCCACCGACCTTGGCGACGTTCAGTCTCATATCAACTATCTTCGATCCCACATGGACCACACTACGGCGACGCTTCGCGCCGAAGCACACGCCAACTCGTCGAACCTGATCGACATGTTGCAACGTACTGAGAGAGTCATCGCTCAAAGGCTTGATGCGACCAACGCTGTCGTGCAGCCACTCGCTAACCGGATCTCTGAAATCGAGCAGCGTTTTCCTGGCGTACAGGGCGCCCTGGCAGAGTTGCGTGTCGGACGAGCCCAGACTGGCCGGCTGGATTCCCCTCCCACGGTTTACGATTTCGCCCGCCTCACTGACAGGTTGCAGGAGGTTGAGAAGGCGGCGGACCACACGCAGTTAGAGCTCTCCCAGGTTATTCGTGAGAGAGATACTGAGAAGGTACGTGTTGAGAGGCGCCTCGCACGTCTGGAAAGTGAGCTGGAGGCGCAAGGCGCCCGTCTCCGAGCCTACGAGCAGCGACTCGATCGGTAGTCACGACGTTCTCGGGATACTGATGAGTACACACGCCAAAAGGTGGACCAGATACACGAAGACATGACGAGCTGGACAAATCAGCTGATTGACCACACCAACGACACCATGCTTCACCTTCAACCTGCAACCGACCTGCACAGGCCGACGGCAGCGTCCGCCGAAGCACCACGAGCTTCTGCAGGACAACAACGACGTACGTCACCAGGAGCAGCCTCCGCGGCAGCTTCAGCACAGACACGCCATGTGTCTCCTGTACGCACATAACCAACTACTGACGGTGCACCGATACCCTCACAACCATTGTCTGCGGTTTCGGCCAATACTACTACTCCTATCAAGGAGTCAGACACCGTCCGAGTCCCTGTCTTGCCTAAGATCACGCAGCTGCTCGAATGGCAGCAAAAGGTACGGAAGAACTTTGGGGCCGCCTCAGGGCGACCGTCCAAAGCATATGCCTTCCTATGCGTGGCTGAACAGCCCGAGAGTACCTTCGAGGACTTACAAGACAGTGGAGACTTCGAGAGCATCGATTGCAAACCCGCTACCGCTCTCAGCGACATCTTATCCTCAGACTTGCGTTACCAAATCAGGCTCATCGAAACCAGAGAGCACAAATCAGGACGTATGCTCAAAGGACGCCAGATCTACTGGCACATCCTACAGTCCTACAAAGTGACAGAGGTTGATGACGACCTGCACGACTCTGAGCGCCTTAAAGAACTGAGGATGAGAGATGAAGATTTGCAACGTTTCATTACTGACTGGGACGCTTTACTATTGGAGTGCCGAGAGGCACCCGATCCAAAGATCTTGGAATCTCTGTTTCGCACGCAGATTCGCAGACACGCCTGGATGAAACAAGACATGTATGAGTACCAGCGCATGAAGATCAGCGGCCCGAATCGTACCTGCGATTGGCTCCGACAGCGCGTCCTGGACGTACTGGAGCTGAAACGAGTGGAGAAGAATCAGAATAAGTTACGGTACGTACACGAGACTCGTTCTCAAATCAATGCATGCGCCGCCTGGAAGAAAGGCAACTGTCGCAATGGTGAACGATGCAAGGCTTTGCATATCTATTCCAGGGATCGGAAGAACACCGGATCTTCCAGAGCATCGACCGCTGGCGGCAACTCCCGCCGCAGCGTTTCAACCCCTGCGAATCAAAGGAAGCCAGCATCGAAACCATTTTGCTTCGAGTTCGCCAAGCGCAACACATGCGCCAGAGGCGACAAGTGCAACTTCCCGCGCGTGGCGCAGCGCAGAGACTTCGCACAGAACAAGTGCCCTAAGGGCGACAAGTGCAAATACGCTCGCCTTGCACCTGGTGCGAGGACACCCGAGCGAAGCCCGAGTCGCCCACGAACCTCCAGTCAGGATAGTCGCGGCCGACCACCATCCCGCGGATCACGGAGCCAACGCTCTTCACAACGCGGGGGGTTCCGCTCCGCAAAAGACTCGCGCCATGGACGTGACAACCGACGCCAATGCGACCGATCTCGTTCATCCTCCAGGAGGTCCCCAGACTCTCGCAGCCAGTCGAGAAGTCGTTACGACAGATCTTCGCGATCTACCTCCCGAGGACGAGACAGCCGTGGCGGAGGACGTGGCAGCCCACGCGGCCGCGATAGATCATACGGTAGTGACAGAGGACGTGGCCGACGTTCCATGAGCCGCGGTTCGTCCCGTGGTTCTTCACACTTCAGAGCGCGATCCCCTGCCAACCGTCGACGATCTCGCCGCTCCGACCGCAGCTACGTCATACGTGACAAAACCCTCATGGCCTCCACCAAAGCCACTACACCATCCATCAAATCACGGCGCCGGATACGTTTTGATACACATCACGTGGAATATTACCCGCGCATCGTCTCCGGCAGGGCCAGATTGGATAAGTGGAAGGAGTTGCCGAACGAGGGCGACATTGTCAATGTACCAGACCCACTACCACAATGGTGGGAACAAAGTGCCGACGCCCTACAACATTGTCAACGGGAAGCACAATTGTGGTACAAAGATCCACGTGACTACCGACACAACAAAGGGTCGGTGGCCACACCAACTGCGATTCCAGATTCTGATGATTCTACCAGGCAGTCATCAAAGACAGCCCAGACAAAGACAGCGACGTCGCAAGTCGACCTACCACGCTCGACTGCCGCGTTGACACGCTCTTGGGTTCTCGACAGTGGGTCTGCGCATCATATTCAGGGTAAATACGAACTGACGCAGACCGAATCGGATCGCATAACGATTCGCGAAGAGCATATTCTGGAAACTGCCAACGGCGATCGTATTGTCAACGAGCACTACGACATACGACTACCCGAAGTTGGCTTACATAGTTCAGCCCTTGCCTTGCCAGACTGTCCATCATTACTGCCAGTTGGGCAATTGATTGAGGTTAATGGTTTTCGGCAGCTTTGGGATCCTGAGCTGGGCTACTTGCTTCAGGATCCGGGGGGCCAATGGTATAAGATTCCAGTCACTAACAGAGTTCCAGAATTACGACTCGACGGCCTGATAATGATGCCGCCACCACGTCTGTGCACTTCGTCAGCACCCCGACGTCGTCAGCGCAAGCGTGCATCCGCCCGCTGCAACGACATATGTTGGCGCTGCAAAACTACAGAGCAGTCAACAAATCCAGATGAGCTGCGGCCCCACATCGGGACCTGCCCCAAGAGACCACATGTCGGCGAGGGAGGAGGAGCACGGACCGCCACGGTCGAATAACCTCCCGACACAAATAACGCCGAGCCCAACGTGGACACACCCACCGACTCGCTTATGTCTCAGACGCAGTGTTCTACTCCAACATGCGGGGGGCTTGCAGATACAGCTCAAGCAGATACCGACATGCAGTCGACTTCCAACGAGGATCAGCCGACGGAGACGCCCACAATAGTGCACCACGACAGTGATCGCGTTCTTCCAAACAGACAAAAAACCGATTGACCCTATGTATTGCATGACCCACAGTCCAAAACACCCAGACTGTGAGATTTGTTCTCGCAAGATGGCGCAGAATGCTCCGTGTCGACGACAGCGCAAACCACATCCACCGGCAGACCCCGCCGACGAGGACACAGCCTACGAGGCCTTCGCCCCGAAGAAGTTTAGGGAAGCTCTAACTGCCGACCATATCGTCTTGGCCAAAGACGATGCCGCCGACAAGCACGGCGACAAGTATGCACTTGTCGTCCTGGATAGATACACCGGCATCTTCATGGCTTACCCAGCACTACACAAAGACGCAGCTACAACAAAGGCATCCTTCCAGCAGTTCATCGCCGCGAACGATGAGGTGAAGCATATCTACGCAGACAATTCTGGAGTGCTTCAGAAGGCTTGCCGCCAACTGGGATGGAGTCTTGACACTAGTACGCCGCATCGTCCGCAAACGAATGGGCTGATCGAGCGCACTGTCAAGTTTGTCATTCTCGGTGCGAGAGCTGTGTTGCATATGTCTGGTCTGGGACATGAACGGTGGAAAGAGGCCATGCAAGCGTTTTGCTGTGGACATAATTATGTCAATCCATCCACGGGCGCCGCTGCCCTATGCGAGGAGCACGTCGACAGGACAGCTCATGAAATACGTTTTGGAGAAAGTTTTCCCGGGCACTGCATTCCCTTCGGTGCTCGGATCTTCTGGAAATGCCTCAATCCCGAGATTAATAACGAGACTGCAAAGTTCAAAGAAAATGCTCGGGAAGGGTTATTCATGGGTTACCATTTACACTCTGGACGACGGTCAGGTGATTATCTTGTCTTGGACACGGCTACATGCGCCAAGAACCCCGACGGTGAACTGCGTCACGTGCACAGGGTCAAAGACATCATCATCCCCGACGGCAAGTTCACCCACCCAGTGAAAGAGGGCACCCTGCGACATCATAACCCTGAGGCACACGACGAGGTCAAGGCATCTACTTCTCGCCCCTTGGGCGACGAACCAATGCCCGAGCCCCCGCTTGCCTACCCTAAAGAATGGGATGATCCGTCTATGATGACGATGGGCGACGACACCGCTGATGCCCACCCATCGGCCTTTGAGGCTGCTGCACCAGCGCCGGAGCCCGACTACTGGGAACAGCGCGGATATTGCGTCATCAGACATATACGTACTCCACGCAAGAAATTGTTCATACCGACGGACGACGTCATGAACATACCTGTACCTGTTGATCAGCTCGACGTGACACGAGACTTCGAGACGACTTCTACCTTCGACGGAGAAAGTGCCTTTCGCGATGTTTGGGGCGGCGTCAGCGCCAACAACCACCGGGAGTTGGGCGAGCCATGGGCCGGCCTGGTTCGATTCTATGAGCTCCCAAAAATGATGCCAGACGGCAAAATGGTGGTCCGTGGCCGTGAGACACGTGTTCAGACTACCGCGCGTCCTGACCACATTCTTCCCGAGCGTTGGAAAACCTTATCTCGTGGACAGCAAAAGAAAGAAATCGAATACGCCGAAGATGTCACACGAGCTCGTGAGATTCGTGAGCGAGCTGCACTTCGAGCGTGGACACGACAGGACAAACATGCCAAACATTGCCGTACCACTACTGCTGGCGGACCCACATGGAATACTGTGGAACGAAGGATTACGCACGATACCGACAACGGCGCGGTCATCCGTGACGAGGACGTCAAGGGCGTGACCAACAAAGAGATTCTGTATGCCAAACTACCTGGTAGACCACGTGACATTACTACGGTACTATACTACCGCCAACCCCCACCACAGCATGCTGGAGTCGCACGTGCTTTGGTACTGGTCGACAGTGAGGGGAATGTTTTCGGGGCCATGAACCCGCTTGCACGCAAGTTCACCCAGTCGGTAGCAGTGCCCACCATGCCACGTGAGATAACGTACACACCGGCACACAGAGACAAGATTCCTGATTCCTCGTGGGCGCGCCCGGCCCTAGTTACCAGAAGTTAGAGTAAGAAAGAAGTTGCCGCATAACCACGTGCACAGGAGGCCCTACGAAAAGAATACGAGCGACTTGAAAATAAACAAACGTGGACGTTGGGGACTGTTGCAGAAAATGCTGATATTGAGTCACAAGCGATTCGTACTGGGACGAAAGTTCATTTCTTCAACATCTTGGAGCTATCTTCAGTCAAACATGAGGAACTTCCTCCTGATCTACGTGAATTCAAGGGCCGAGTGGTGGTTCAGGGCAATACAGGCAAATATGAAACTGGTTTGACTGCCATATTCGCCGACGCCGCATCCAGCGCTTCGCATATCGAGGCTTCCAAACTTTGTGATGCTACTGCATAATTGCCACAATATGCGGGCGAACAAAGTGATGCACCTGGAGCGCACATGCAGGCATTATTATACGGCGACGGACGAATCGACCCAGTGGATACTTGGATTACCATACCCAAATGACGCCAACCGGCATCCTGGTCGAAATACAAGAATCCAGTGTGCCGATTACGATTGGCACTATACGGACATCCTCTTGCAGGTGTCTTTTGGGAACGAAAGTGTCGCACATGCTTGGAAAGTGTTGGATTTGAGCTCATTCCAGGATGGGAATGCGTATGGAGACACAACAAACTGGGACTGATAATTTCAGTATATGTGGACGACTTCAAATTAGCCGGACCAGCTAACAATCTACAAGTTGGCTGGGATTATATCCGCAGAAGCGGCATTGACCTGGACCCACCTACTCCATACACTCAATACCTTGGCTGTGGACAACAGGCATATGACGTACCGCAGAACATCTTCGACAAAATAATGTCTACCATTCGACCAATGTTGCCTGTGCACATTGATAAAGATTACCATACAGCCAAACAAGCTCGTGGAATTCGACATGACGTGCTTGGTTTTACTGATCAGTGCATTGAACGGTACCTGGAATGCGCTTCCAAGCGCGCCCAGGGACCAGGGTCACGTCGGAAACGGTCCGACTCGCCGAGGACCTCGCGATCTAAATCGCCTGGTTCTTCCGGGTCGGTCGCCAGACCCACTAGCGTGCTCAACGCACGGCCGCGATCACCCAGCCCAGTTAGATCGGTTCATACACCTTCCACTACGACAGAATCCACACCAGTCACATACGATGACCTACCTGACGCCGAGACCCCTGGCATCGAGGACACCTCCTTCACCGAGTCCGATTACTCCGACGAGGGCATCCTTGGCCAGGACGCGGCGAGTGTACTGATGAAGATTCTCTACCTGGCACGTTGCTGTCGTTTCGATCTTTTACATCCATTATGTATGCTAGCCAGAGAGATTACCAAATGGAATACCACGTGATAAACGTCTACATCGATTGATGTGCTACATCAAAACGACGCGTACACATTGTCTACATGGATAGGATAGGCGATTCTTCAGACAAGCTATCCATCATGCTCTTTACTGACGCCTCGTTCGCCGATTGCATTACATCCTCCAAGTCCACTACCGGCGTCTTCGCCGCGCTTGCTGGACCTAACACGTTCTTCCCGGTCAACGTTGTGTGTAAGAAACAAACGGTTGTATCGCACTCATCTACAGAGGCCGAGATCGTTGCTCTTGACTCAGCACTACGACTGCAGGGGCCACCATTACTCTCATTCTGGGATGCCGTGGCGGAGGTTGCCAACATATGCAAAGAGCAGAATATTTGCCTGGGCTGCCCGGGGCGCGCCGACTCGGCGACATGTCCGACATTGGCCGCCAAGAAGAAGAGGCGCAAGCCAACGCCTCGCAAGGCGCCCCCCGCAAGGGGATCTTCTCCTAGCCGTAGGCAGCTACCGCTGAAGACGGATTTACCTACGCCTCCACAGAGGCGCACGATATCCCATGAGGGTGCCGTATTGCACGTGGATCCAGAACCTGCTCAGGAGAGCAGCTCTCCCAAAGTGCGTCTCATCGTCCTCGAGGATAACCGGGCCGTGATCAAAATTGCCCAAACGGGACGTGCACCAGCACCTCGTCATCTTCATCGTACCCATCGTATAAACCTGGATTGGATATGCGAGACATGCCAACTCGAACATATTGAGCTCAAGTGCGTGGGTACAAAAGAGCAGATTGCAGATATGATGGCCAAACATTTTGAGCCAAAGAAAGCAGACCTCTGGAGGGACCTCTTGGAGCACTCGCTCATCTTTCCTGTCGCCCCGGTACACTGTGCTCCAAAGAAACCGTGGAAACCACTACGAGGGCCTCGGAGGCCCGATGGTTTACCTCATGTTGCTGAACCTCCAAAACTGGATGGATGTCCGGAAGTATGCAGAATCTTATTTACAGGGAAAGAAAGAAGGGGCGAGGTAGGATCATAATGCGGAATGCAGTGCGTTGGACAAGCCAATCACGAAGGTATATGTGCATGTATGTACCATATCGGTGTTCCTGCTGCAGCTACCGGCTCGCGCACACCTCGCTCGAGAGCACGCTCCCCGCACGGTAGACAACCCCGCCATTCTCCCTCACCTCCACATGATACAGAGAGGCCTAAGACATTCATTGTGCGTTCGTGCCGCAGCAATTTTACGACTCGAGCTACAAAGCTTACAAGCATCTTGTTCGCCGTGTGCGAGGCGCAACTAAGTGGGATCGGTTCTAATCCCGATTCCCCCATCCCCGAGATGTAGGAGGAGTCGGCTTGCAGGGGGGGGCGGGCGCGGGGGGGGCGCCAGCGATCGCGCCGATTCCATCGCGGCCCGCTGCCCCTTCCCGGGACTCTCAGGAATCCTCCGGGCCCAGTCGGCCTCGCAGTCGGCGCCGGCGTCGCGTCGCCCGCGAGCGCCGGCCGGCGGGCGGGCCGACCTTGTTGCGCATGTTCGGCGCGAGAGACCCGCGCGGGCTTCGCGCTGCGCCCGCGCCCCAGGGCGACGGCCCAGGCCACTGTAGCCTCCCGCGCTGGCGCGATGGCCTCGCGCGCGGCGCAGGAGCGGGCGCCGACGACCGTTCGGTTCGGTTCCGCACATTTCTCATGCGAGAACGCAAAGCCCTCATGCTGCGCGCGCTTTGCGCGCTGAGCAATGCGACGCAGTTGCGACGGCCGCGCGTTAAATTGGAAACCGCAACGCAAGTTTCCATTCCCGCGCGCGGGGCGGGGCGCGAACTTGCAGATGCGCCGACGGTCGAGGACTCGCGCGCGCGCCCGCGCATGCCATGTTGGGCGTGCGCACTGGGCCCGGAAATCTGCGGCTCGGCCGCCCGAAGCGCCCCAAGAATCGCTCCGCCTCCCCCCCCGCCCCCCTCCCCCTCAAAACTCTCCCGCGCTCTTGGAAAAACCATGCCGCCGAGGCGGGAGCTCGGGCCGCGGCCTGATGGTCCCCGGGGCACAGGGGAATCAAAGGAATCAGTACAGAATCAGTACAGAATCAAAACAGTATCGGCACAACTGCGACCCCTGATTCTAGCGGAATCAAAAGAATCAGCACGGAATCAGTACGGAATCAAAGGAGGAATCGGCGATAGAACCAGAATCGGCCAGAACGGGGAAGTAGGCCAGAATCGGTGCCAGAACCCATGGAGAGAGGCCTTTTTCCCGCGAGTTCATTGCGGCGGGTCCGCGGCGCGGGCGCGCCGCGCGACTTCGCTGGTTCAGCGAGGCGCGCAGTCGGCGTTCAGAGTGAACATGTTTTTTTTTCAGGGCGATATCCTGGCGGCGCGCTGGCGCATTGCGCATTTGCGTATTCCTGGCGGGCTGTTTGAGGGCGACCCGGCAGCGTCGGCCGAATGGCCCGCAAATACCGCGCGGCCGATCGCGCGCCCCATGCGGTCACGTCGACCGCCGTGCGCCGCGACGGCCGCGCGCCCCGGGCCGCGCCATTGCCGCGTTGGATTGGACGGCGCAGCGCCCGTTCTCCAAAAGTCGTCACATGCATATCGCGCGCGTCGAGCCAGCAGTAATCGCTCCCAAAAGCAGCCTTGACAGGCGCCCCATGCCCGTTGTCGCCCGGTTCCGATCCAAATCATAGTTTCTTAGGATGCGCTTGCGCGAATGTGAGCGCGCGGGCAAGTAGCGCGTGCGCGCTTGGCGCAGCCTGGGAAATCCAACATGGAGCCCTCCGGGGGCGCGGGGCGCCGGCGACGCCTCCGCCCGCCTCCCGCGCGCCCGACCCCCCCCGCAAGCCGACTCCTCCTACCGAGATGGATCAGGCACCGCCGCTCCACCTCGTCGGTTGGCCCATCGGATGCGACGCCGAGTACGACCCGAACGCCGAAGACGACGACCGCGTGGGCTTCACGTACCACGCTCAAACTGGCCGTCCTCGTGACCCTGACGATGGCTATGTATATGTGCATCAACGGCGTGCTGATCGCAGTGCAGATTTGGATCTTCGCGTGCCCGACGAATTCACTATTGTCGAAATTACCCGCTCCGCGTCCGCTGACGCGAAGAGTTGGATCGGCGAAGTTGGTGGAGGAGTCGGCGGCGACGCCAACTACGAGTACAGTGCGACCACGGCTACACCATGGCTCTCTTTCATGAGAGCCATGTGCATGATCTCCAGCCTCTTCACTCGCAATTCTTCTGTACAAGAAAGCGGTCGTGGCTTACATGATCATTTGCACGCGGTGATTCCAGGATCACACCGCAAGTGTCCACCAATGGATCTCACGACAGTGGTATTGAAGACGGAGTGGATGATGATACACAACGATTGGTCAAAAGTTGGCAGTGCACTTCTTGGACAATATGCCGAGGACAGCGTTCAGGACACAAAATACTTTTATGGAAATGGACTTTGTGCGCCTCCTGACGCATGCAGTAATGCATTGACAACTCCTAGCTACGCTCCTAAACTTGGTCGCGCTACGATCAGATTGCCCGCGCGCCCACCTGGCCTAGCCAGGACATCAGATACTGCGGGACACCTTGGCCACGTGGTCGAAGATAATCTTGTCACCGAGATGAGGGCGTTCTCCGACCTTAACCAGACAAGTAAATTCCGCCGCAAGCTCAGTACGTGGCTGACTACACGCGGAGGGTTTGGAGGTACCGGATCATACCCCACGACGGTGGCAACACCATCCGATCACCCAGACGGCTGGAAGACCCTACCAGAGTACGACGAGAATGTGACGAGTACTTATCGTTGGCAACCATATGACGAGGGCTCTGTATTCATTGGCGAGACCCCTACTGAGCTTGACCCTGGTATTAATCCTGGTAATGATATTGACCCACTCGAACTTGCACAAGCAAAGTACAGCGCGTTTTGTGGTGGTCGATTGGTTTCTACTCTCCTCTCAGACAACGGATGGCACTCACTCATACAGGATAATCTGGGACTTCTTCTGCACCATGCCTTTGGCCCGTCAGGGCACGCATAATGGGCAAATTTGCACGCGGACTCAACGTGGATTATGCATCCTAAGAAAGGATCCAAGGCCGCCAAGCACAAGAAATACCCGAGCCACGGCATCGACGAGCTCAACAGTCCACGAAAGCGAGACCATCTCGCCAAAGCGTCAAATGTTGGTCTTGTACCTTTATTTATGCCGTGCCTCAATCGCGCGGAATGCATGGGAAGCGCTACCCTCGAGCACTTGTCGACCATTATTCGCGACGACATCATGATGTGGGCATTCTTCTTTGGCAATTACAAAGAATGGTTCAAGCAGAACGACACGCCGATTGGCCAGGACTGTATTCTATTGCCAGAGGCTGGTGGAGACACCCGCTGTGATATGGCGCAGCTCCGTGAACAGCGTACGCAGACACAGGAGAGTCGTATCACAGCTATCCTCAATAACCAGTTTGAGTCCACTCTCGAGCAGCGCAACATGATCAACATGATCCGCGATGCCAGAGCCCTGATGATGATGAGCGACAATGCTTCTATCAAAGAATGGCGTAAATTGAATGAGGTCATCTGTGAGTATTGGGCCAATGTCTTCCCTGCATTCATAAAACAGGCATTATTGCAGAGGCATCAACGCCATGGTGGCATGGAGTGCAAACGATATTGCATGTGCCAACCACGGACAAAATACGGTGGACATGCGTCGCCACGAGGATCGTGCTCCTACTTCCGTGCGCGAGCTCATGAAGATGGAGTGCGAGGGCGGCGTCCCGACGCTTATGCCACTACACGTACAAGTGGATGTATCACGTTTTACCGACGTGATGCAGTGCTTCCGTTGCCCTACGGTCATTGGGCCAGGCAAGGCGGCACAATGGGGCGTACACCCGGACTTTGATTACCACGCGGGCGATTTGGTCAAGACGATGCAATCGCGTGGTATTACAGTTCTTCCATCAGATCACTGGGTAGATGCGCATGACAGAATTACGCCTCAGGCTTGGCATGCAAAACAGAACAATCACAATCTGGCGATGTTTACGACACAGTTCTGCGACGCTGTATGCTATCGGAGTTTCTGTGCATTGATTTAGTCTTTACCATCTCAACCGTATCCTTTCAGACCTCCCATCATGACTCCAGTCGCAGACGACCAGTTCTACACACAGGCCAAAGAAATCATGGAGGCCCTTCATTATCGAGAAAGGATAACCAATGAATGGAAGAGAGATCTCAGCCTCACGACGCTGATGACACCGACAGCTGGTGAGATGGCTCATTGCGCTTGGATGGCGTCATGTGCCGACGGTACGTTGCCAGATTCCATGCCAGCCGCCGCAAATGATCCAGGCATACCTATTCCTGGAATCCCGACACAGCCACCAGCACTTGATCCTCGCGAGCCGAACCAGGCTATTACGTGTGCAAAGTCAGAGCCTGAATTTAGTCATCAACCTCGCCCTTCTCTTGACGTGATCAACCGGAGAACTACCTCTCTCTCCGCTTCTGCTCCTCGGTGCGCCGCTCGCGCTCCCCTCCGGCTCTTATCCTTCGCCCCCCTTCTCTATCCTTAGCCGCTCCCCGCTCCAATTGTCCGTCATTCGCTTGGCTCCGGAGGTGGCCCTCGAGGCTTTGGCATCGGACTTCCCCTCCTCTCTTCTTCGCCCCCCCCCCCTGCGCGACTGTCCAGACCGTTGCGCCTCCCGCTAAAAATTCGCGAGAGCCCGGGCCCCCCGCGACGAATTCGCGAGAGTCCCGCGAAAGATTTGCGGGAACCTTTCGCGTCGTGCACTGTCCTCCCAGGCGCCCCCCCGGGCTACCTCGCCCCCGCGGGGCCCCCTTGGGCGACGCGCGAGGGCTGTTCCCGCGCGAGACCACCCCGGGCGACTCGCGCAGGCACTGAGTGGCGGAGACCCCCCCGGGCGATTCCACCGCTCGGACCGACCCCGGCCAGGGCGAGTCGGCCCGTTCTGGAACCGCCCCCCCAGGCGATCCAGGACCCCCCGCGCCCTCCCAGGCGAGCGGGGGCGCCTGCGGGAAAAGCCCGCGCCTAAGCTCCCCCTTTTAAGGGGACCTTGGCGGGGGCGATCCGCGCCGGGGCGGCAGTCGAACCCTCCTGGGCGATCGACCGCGGCAGATTCCCCCCGCGCGAAAAAAAACACAAACAAACACAAACCAACGCACAAAACAACACACAAAAACACAAAAAAAACACACAAAAAAAAGGACGGAACATAACAAAAACACAAAAATACACAAAAGCCACACAGACACACACAAACATGATTAAATTATGGCTCTGACTTTGCACACCTAAAGGGTACTTTTCAGGACGAGCCATTCGGCCATGCATACGACGAGTTGTTCAACTACCTCTTACTGCTGATCAACGACTATCTTGGGGCGTGGGCGTCCTGGGATTCACTCGAGAAACAAGAGCTCCTCCACCCCAAGATCGTGAAAACAGTTGAAGATGCACATGCTGTTACTTGGGTTGTGTTTGAGCAGTTCCTACAGCAGGTTACCGACTTGGACGGCGATGATGACGCGACCAAATCACGACTCATTGCAGAAGGTAACAGGTTGAACGTTCACCGTATAGGCCCTGCTGCCGAGAACCAACAGACCATTAATGCATGCAAATCTTTCTTCAGACGAAATGCATTGGATCGGGTCGCATTGGGACTTGCGCCCGATGTTCCGACCGCCGTCTGGCACGCGGCGGTTGAGGCGGACCAGCCAGCACCGCCAGGCCCATTGCCTGAACCACTGCAGCCTGGCCCGCAACCGATAACCGTGCCAGAGCCATTGCCGCCTGGCCCGCTTCCAACCCGCACGCCAGCAGACCCATTGCCACCAGACCAGCTCCCGTAGCCGAGTCAGTCCCGACCCCCGACGACGGCGCTGACATAGACGCGATGGAGCTGGAGGCAACTCCTGCCGACGACGATCCTTCTCCACACGATAAATACATTGTCATGGCAGGACAGCTGCGAGCGTTCCATGTACGAGGACATCGGCCAGATCGGGACGTTCGACAATGCATGCACTATTCACGAGTACAAGCTCCAAGCAGGCCTCGTGGACGATCATCCATACATTTCTCCCGTGTTGCGGGGTACTTCCGCGACCGACGGATTTGCTTGCCTGCAGAACGAGGAATGGTTCGATCAATTCCAACACGACGATTGTGTGATCGCTCATGCGCCCGATATCGCACAATCTGGTTGCTTCCCAGAATGGAAATGGATATCGCTCCCACAGTACGACGAGGTACGCTATGGCCCTGACCTACTTGACGAGTGGCTTGGAGATCCTAAGTGGATGAGCAAAGACATCACGACGATGCTACGCTACGAGATCCACTACAAGAAGTTCTATATCAGCCAATTCCACGAACGACGCGTCAACATATGGCCGGAAACGACGGATCGTGAGTGGAAGATCCCAAGTAATTGGAAAATTATTTCAGGATATGGTCCAATGGAAATTCCGCGAGCGTAAAAACCACAACGGACCATCCACCGATGCGGCCATCGCGCACTTCAAAAAGGATGGTGAACAAGACGGGTATACTGATTGGAATGATTATTACCCGATCTTCATCCTTCGCGCGTTCCAGAAGCACGTTGACCCGCAGAAGAATCGGATCGAGATATACGCCAAACCAATCCCGGAAGGAGGCGATCCCAGCTGTTTCGATTGGAAAAGCGTTATTGCTATCAGATGTGTTGGAGGCCACAGTTGCGTCAATCCACTTTTGAAACCATGGAACATGCGCTGGGAAAGCCTGCGATGGACAGACGTGAAATACCTCCACCATGGCACGACATTCCGTGCGTGGCGCAGCATCCTTAAGTCAGGGATCGTTCCCGGCTATGTCGATCCATCTTCCCAGAGAGACAACTATTATCAAGGATCACCGCGCACGGAGGCATTCTTCAGCTCCAGCACATACATAGACGATGTCCAGAAGAATCCCCATACCTCGGTACAATCGTACAAGTTCAAACACCACAAGAACGAGGTCGAGCTGGTGATCAACATGGAGATTGCCACAAAAGCTGGTTGCAGATTTTGGCTGGGCGCCCAAGGTGCTATTATGACAGAAGATGTGGTTCCCGCCGCTGCAGTCATTGCAATTCGCCGTCTACAACCACGCCATGAGCATGGCCGGCAGATATGGCCGGACGGCCTGGCCTGGGATTACCCGCCATTGGCCGCGAGACAACCAGTGAGCAAATGCGAAATTTGTGCTGTTCTTCCTGGGCAGGAGATCATCGACGATCCTCCCGGGATTGCACCAACTGACATGGAACAAGACATGGACCAGCAGCCAAAGACGCCGCATGCATCATCATCATCGGCTCAGCGACCGATCGCCCCCCGGCTGGGGGCGACCCCTGCTGGCCGTATACCCGACGCCGACGCTTTGGATGAAACGATGGTCCGTGCTATGGTTGACAGTTGCGAGCACAACACACAGGACAAAGAATGGTTGATAGCCTCGTCATATTGCCGAGAAGCCCTTCGACCCATTGCATCAAAGATCACGCAGAAAGATTGGAATCGTAGACCTATATTTAACGATGTTCGCATGGGGGACTTCATTGTCACTAAGAATTGGGGATCTACCAATTGTTATCATTATGACAACCACTACCCCAAGGGCAACCACACAACCAAGGTGCTCATGAACAAGGGCCACATTTATGGACCAAATATTCATGTTGGCGTCTTCGACAAGTTCTTTGCGGTACAAGTACCTATCCTCAACTACGGTTTACGATGGGTAAACATATGGTACAACGACAAAACATGCCTCTCAAGGGCGTTGCCTTTGCTTTGCCAATACGTGCCGACATCGACTCTACGCAGATGAGTATTGCGCTGAACGGCCCATCTTCATGCCACGACCAAATACAGCAACATAAAACTTCTGGTGATCTACCATATCTTGGCATGCCGAGCATTTATAGGCCACGTATCCCACGTACGCCGACCAGACGCCCCGCTCCTCGGACACCCGACCCCGAAGAGCTGGCGGCCACACCTGCCGAGGATCCTACTGCCGCAGACGAGGGATCCCAACAAAAGGCAGGCCAATCTACTGAGCCTCTGGTTACTGTCATCATGGATATATCGAACATCCCACTCGCAGACGAAGAAAAAGCAGCGAATGACAACATGAGGGCAGACTTACCAGCAGAGATCCAGGCTGATGAGGACGTCGGCTCGAGCATCCTCGATAACATCATCGACCCGCCAGAGGACTTCCTCAACCATCCCGACTACGACACAGAGGAGGATACAAGGTGGATCAAGCAATCCTATGACCACCGCATATACCGTTGGACGTCGGAGTTATTGGCGGATTCACTTATGATAAAGGTGAAACAAATCATTGAGGTGCATACTGGCAGGGACAAGATTGTGGTTGATAAAATATACTCAGACTTACGCTTTGACATACAATTTGGATCCAAAACATACAATTCAGAGACATATTATTTGGATTACAATCATACCCACAAATGGGCACGTGACTTACCGATTTGCATTTCGGATAGCTTCTTCGAAAAGTTGGTGCATTACCTGGGCCCAGAGGTCATCGAGGAATCGACTACCGGCGTCTTTCAATGGATTTCTAAAGTGTACCAAATTTTATTGCAGGACAGCATTACGGAGCTACGTGATTTCACAAACGATGCTATTCATCAGAACCATTCTGCACTCAAGACGTTGCGTGATCTATGTACACATTGTACACATACATTTGGCAATCCATGCTTCCCCGTATGGGGGGAGCTGGTGGAAACACCTGCTGCGCCGCATGAGGACTCAGGCGCGGAGCAGGATATTCCCCAGGACCCAGGCAGCGTTGCATCCGCAGCTCCAGATCAAGAAACCATGGTACGGATCATAGCCCAGCAGAAGGGGATCGACCGCGAAGAGGACGACAACGAGTCCGCCTTGCAGGAAGAGGCTAACCGCATCCGTACAGAAAACGTATGCCATGGTGATACTGACAACGCGGGCAACGACGCGACCGAGCGCGTAGGACTGCCAGGGGAAAGATTGTCTAGGATCGAGATCGAGTGGATGAGCCGATCGATCGCCTCCCGTCCGACCGCCGAGATCAACCGCGATGCCATGGATCAGATCGGCCGCGTTCTTGCTAGTGGTCGTGGCACTCGCTGGGGATCCCGCGAGCACCTCACGATTAACGGGGCCCCAGAATATATCCAGCATGATATCGTGCGATGTCGGAATTGCGATCGTTTCTTGTCTCTAGGGATCGTCACAGATGAAGGTGCCATTTGTGATATCTGCTGGCAGTGCACTGTTGCCGTAGGTGCTACGGGTAAAAGTACCGCCGTCGAGAGCGACCTGGCATACCTCCAGAAGTTGACCCACTGGATCAGGACGACGCTCTCCCAGGACGACATCACGAGGTACATGGCAGACGGAGCGCAGGCCCTGATGTTGGGTAAGCGCTCCATTCCAGGTCATGAGAAGGACACGCTGAGGAGATTGGCAAACTCCGCTAAGAAGAGGCATCAGAAGTGGGTCGCCGCAGGCTCCCCTCCTGCACACGTGTGCAGGTTGATGGGCGAGCGTGAGGACGACGGACCTCTGTGCCACCCTTTTGCCAACATCGTTCAGCGTTTCCTGAGTGATATGAAGTTCCACCACCAAATGACAGGCGCTCGCATCAATAAAGGCAAGAAGGCTTATACCATCGAGGATATGCGAGACGCCTGTGAAATTCTCGACCACCGCGTCAGGACTGGCCAAGCCGGTCGGAGGAAATGGTGGTTGAACGCAGGCAGACTCGATCGAGGCACGAGGCAAGCGCGCGGACTTGTCACGATTGCCCTTCCCAGAGGGGATGGCACTCGTGAGAGAGTCACGCAGCGCAAGCTTGCCGTGCTTGCCTCCATTGAGCCCGCCTTGGGTTCCACTGACCAGAGGGGGGTTGATTCAGGGATGAGAACCGATCTGATCGAACCTGATATACGCTCCCCACGCTCTGATGATTCCATGGGGCCATGCCAGCCGCGGCACCCGCCGCCGCCGCCGCGCCCTGCTCCTGGCGACGCTGCAGGGTCCAGCGCCTCTGGCGCGCAGGACTACATGCCCGCTGGGCAGCGCGGCGCTGCCGCACAGCGGCAGGACAGCGACGGCAGCCGCAGACCAGCGACACCTCCGCGCGCCAAGAGGGCGCGCACGACGGAGGACAACGCTACGTGGTGGCGCGACAACCTAGAGGACAGCCAATGGGGCCCCAGGTACTGGAGCTACTACATCAACTGCTGGATGTACATCACGGACAACAACGACGAGTTCGTATACGTACGCGACATCCAGTACAATAATTGGTTTCGCCACTGGATCCCCAGGACGCCCTGGGAGACCTTCACGACGAGCTACGTCTCGCATGATGGCCACAGGATGTGGGACCACAGTTTCTACGAGAGGGGCAACGCGTAGCGCGGTCGGCCGCCGGGCCCACCGCTCGAAAGGCTTGAATTTCATCATTACACAAGTTCGCCTCGAGCGGTGGCTAACAAATCATCTCGGGCCACTTCGCAATCCAAGAAAAGTGGCCACACATACCCTTGCGAAACCCAAGGCAGCCTCCTAAGGACCAACGCCAAGGGGAGTCGCCATATGCAGAATTTTTATATATATATATATATATATAAATATGCATTTTCCGTGTTTCAAAACACGACTTTACATATGGCCATATACCGTTTCACGTGCACATTCTGTCTTAAGCGTTAGACGTGTTTCTAAACGCGATCGTGTTCATCAACACGACTGAGAATACATTTTTTTATCGCTTATTTTTTAGACTTTGTTTACATTGCGTTGAGAATGATCTGATGCCCAGCTCTCGCCCGAGAGCCTGTGGCAACACCTGCCCCGCCTAGGCGCGGCAGCTTCTGATGTTGCTTTAACTGGCTCAGATCCTCTTTCTCCGCCCACCCGTGTCTCATTCTTCTCCGCCCTCGAGTGCCGAAGCGTTTTGGGGGGCGCACCGAGGGGGCACCAGAGCGTGCTTGGCGAAGAAGCAGGGACCCTGGGTGTTCATTCTTACCTTACCTTGCCTAATCGTGAGCGCTATCGCGATTGGGGCGCAGCTGAAGCTATACAGATCTTGCGCTCAGCTGCCGGACAGAATTGAGGATTGGAGAAGTAAAAGGGCGACGGGATCTTTTCCTCTGTTCCCGAGTCCTACCCTCACGGGCGGGATTCGGGACGGGGTGTGTGAATAGAACCCGTGTAACACCCTCATAGATACTCCTTATCCTCACCTCTCCTGCGCCCGGCCGTTTGGGCTCAGGTATTGGGATAGATCGATCAGACCTTTGATCGTGCAGGAGGAAAAGATATCCATCTTTCCCTCCTTCCCTCTACCAGCGGATCAGGGGTTCCGTGCCCTTGTACTTCAACCCCGCGCACAGGGGCCGGCGCCGCTACCGCAAATGTGGGCCCCAGGGCCCTCGGGGGGCCCCGGGGCCTCGCAGAAGGCCGCCAGAAGGCGCCAAGGAGGCCCCAAGAGGCTCCAGAACAGACCCGGGGCGCCCGAAGGTCGCTCCCAAACGCCCAACATAGCCTCCAAGGCGGCTTCAGAAGCCCCCAAGACACCCCACGCGACCCCACATAGGGCCCCAAAGAGAGCCCCAAGGGGCCCAAATCGCCCCATTCCTTTTGAAAAGCGTATATTTTAAACATATTGTTTGTTTTCGCTGTCGGTCCGTGCTTGACGACCTCAGAAGCTCCCAAGACCGCCGCCCCAATACGGCCCAGGACGCGCCCCAGAGGGCCCCAATACAGCCCCAGAAAGCTCCAGGACGGCCCACGAAGGGCCCAAGACGGCCCAAGAGAGTCCCCAAGACGGGCCCGAGAGGGCCCCAGAGGAGGAAAGCCATCGAATTCCAAGCTTTCGACCCCAAGTGATTCCAGGAGGCCCCGAGAAGACCCCACGAAGCGCCCGGAAGGCTCCCAAAAACACCCCGAGACGCTCCAAGAGGCACCCCAAGAGAGCTCCAAGAAGCAAGAATCGTCCCATTCCTGTGGGGAAACGTATATTTTTCGTATGTTCGCCTGTTGGGCTGTCATCGCGTCCAAGACGGCCCAAGGGGTTCCCAAGACGGCCTAGGAGGCCCCCAAAGAGCTCCAAGACGGGCCACGAGAAGCCCAGGACGGCCCAATGGGCCCCCACGACGGCCCAAGAGAGCCCCAAGACGCGCCCGAGAGGAGTCCCAGAGCAAGAAAGCCACTCTCGAATTCCGAGCTTTCGGCCCCAAGTGATCCCAGGAGGCGCCGATACGCCCCCAAGAGGCCCCAAGCAGGCCCCCGAACGTACCCCAAGATGCTCCAAGAGACACCCCAAGAGAGCTCCAAGGAACTAACATCCTTCCACTCCTATGGGAAAACGTTTATTTTTCGCATGCTCGCCTCTTGGGCTGTCACCGCGTCCAAGACGGCCCAAGAAGCCCCCCTAAAACGGCCTAGGAGGCCCCCAAGAAATCTCCAAGACGGCCTACGAGGAACGCAGGACGGCCCAAT
>CAUYUJ010014913.1:175000-235000 GCA_963575745.1 Prorocentrum cordatum
GGCCCCTTGGCGGCCCCAGGGGCTTCGAGAAGCGTCTTGGGTGCCTTGGGGGAGCCTCTTCGGGCTTCTTGGGAGCCTCTTGGAGGCCGTTTGGGGCGTCTTGGGGGCCTCTCGGCGGCCCCAGGAGCTTCCAGGAGCGTCTTGGGTGCCTCGGGGAAGCCTCTTGGGGCCTCTTGGGAGCCTCTTGGGGGCCTCTTGGGGGCCTCTTGGAGGCCTCTTGGGGGCCTCTTGGAGGCCTCTTGGGGCCTCTTGGGGCTCTTTGGGAGGGGTCTGGGAGGCATCTTGGGGCCATCTTTCGGGCGATCGATCACAGATGGGGCGGGTTTTTTCGCCCCCCCCCGTCGGGGCCAGAATCCTCGTGAGGGGTGTCGTTGTTTAGCCCTCCCAGGAGTCGAAAAAGACCCCTCCAACCACCCGCGAAAGGACCTCTCCAGGTCCAGGGGGAGGGGGTAGGGGGAGGGGTAAACCCCTCCCCGAAGGGGAAGAAGGGGGGGTGAGAACAGAGAGAGCTCCCTAAACCACTCACGCCCAAAGGGCTGGTGGGATTCGCGCTTTTTGGCCCAAGAGAACCCCAGGAGACTCCAAGAGGCTCCAAGAAGAGGCCCAGAAGCCCCCATGAGACCCGAAAACACACATCAAAAGAGGCTTCGACGACGCCCCAAGAGGCACCCCAATAGAGCCCAAATAAGCAAACACCGTCGATTCCTGTGGGGGAGTTTATATTTTTAGCGTGTTCGCCTTTTGGGCTTCCACTGCGCCCAAGACGGCCCAAGAGGCACCCACGCCAGTCGAGGATGCCCCCAAGAGGGCTCCAAGACGACCCACGAGGGGGCCAAGATGACCCCCGAGGCGCCCAAACCCCCCAAGAACGCCCCGAGTCGGCGCCCAAGACGGGGACGAGGAACCGAAGATTCGAGCGTTTTGGCCCAAGAGGCCCCCAGGAGACCCCAAGAGGCTCCAAGAAGCGCCCAAGAAGCCCCAACAGGCCCCCAAGAGAACCGCAAAAACATCCAAAGAGGCCCCCAAACAGCCCCGCAATGGGCTCCCCAAAACGGCTCAAGAGAGCCCCAGGGCGCGCCCAAGAGGGTCGACCAGAGAGCTGGTCCGACTTCCACACTCTACACAAGGTCCGTCCCCGGCGGTGCCTCAAGCAGGTGTTGCCACTGGAGTCCGCACTTGCCTGAGAAAGTCCAATCGTTTTTTCGTACAGCTTTCTCCTGTGCCAGTGACACGCTAGAACCTAAGCGCACGCGAAGTGCGCGTGGTTCTTATATATATGTGTGTATATATATGTATGTCTGTATGTCTGTATGTCTGTATGTCTGTATGTATGTATGTATGTATGTATGTATGTCTGTATGTCTGTCTGTATGTATGTATGTATGTATCCATCTGTGTGTGTATATATATATATATATACACCGCCCCCCGGTCCCACACCTCCCCGCCACATCTCGGGGACGCTCCCGGTGCCGCTCCCCCGGCCCTTTTCAGGGAGCCTCCACAGCGCTCCAGGAAGGCCCAAGACGCCCTCCAGGAGCCCCCAGAATGCGAAAGGATGGCCCAAGACGCTCCCAAGCAGCCCAAGTCAGCCTTCCGACGGCTCTCGAGGCTCCCAGGTGGCCTCCAAGAGACCCCAAGAGAGGTCTGATAGGTGTCACGGGACGGCCCGAAGAGGCTCATGGGTTTTTCCAATGTTTTGGGCTTCTCGCGTTTTCGAGCTTCCAGTGTCCAAGAGCGCCGAAGAGCCTCCCAAGACCGCCACAAGACCACCCAAGAGACCCTCAGGACGGCCCCGAGACGGGCCAAGAAGGCTTCAAGATTGCCGAAGAGGCCCCCAGCATAGCCCCAGACCACCCCAGAACAGGCCCAAGATGGGCCCAAGAGCGGGAGCAGGAGGCTTCCAGAGACCTCCGAGAGGCCTCCAGGACCCCCCAGAGGCTCCCAACACCCCTCCGATCCCTGAGAGGCCCCAACGAGACCCCGACGAGGCTCCAAGAACAGCCCAAGAGAGCTGCGAGAGCCGTCCCGAGAGAGCCCAAAGAGGGCGAAATCGTTAATTCACCGTGCTTTTTTTTCAATTTTCGCCTTCCCACGTTTTCCCGCTTCCAATCCTCAAAGATTGAGGATTTTGGGAAGAAGGGAATTCCTACTCGGGGGTCCTACACAACCCCTGACATCTGGCGGGTACCGCGCCTCCCGGCTTCTTAACGGTTTCGCGGAGCCTTCGAAGGCCCCAAGGAATCTGGGAATTTTGGATTTGGGTTGGATGGTCATCCATTCAGGACTCAGGACAGAAATTCATGCGCAAACCAAGCATGTCCATCTCTCGTTCAAGTGCCGTGTGGGATAGGTAATGCCGGGGTATTTAATTGCGTTGCGCTGCAGCCCAGGGTAGCAGCGCCTTTCACGCAGCAGAATCCAGCGAGCTGCAGCCCAAGGTAGCAGCTCATGTACAGCGCTGGCCGCTGCATCCCAGGCACTTTCTACTCAGAGCAAGCGACGCCCGCTGACCGCCAAGATGGCCCCTTAGTGGTCCAAGACGCTCCAAGATGTTTCAAGGCGGCCCCCAGGGGCCACAAGATGCCCCCGTGGAACTTCCAAAGGCCCTCCCAAATGACCCCAGAGAGCCACAAACGCAAAAGCCATTCAGGTTTTTCCATGTTCAATAAATCTCACGCTCGTCTCCTTCGGATGGCTTCGGGAGAGCTTCACATGGCGCCGAGGCTCGAGACGGCCCCACCACTTCGAAGAAGAGCCCAAGAGGGACCCAAGCGGGCCCCAAGGCCTTCAAGGCAGCCCCAACAGGAAGATCCACAAGAGACCCGTACATTTCAAGCCAGCCCACTTCATATTGAATATTTTGCCACGCCGGCCCTGAACAGCTCGAAGCCCCCGCATAATCCCAAGCAAGACGAGAAACGAAGAGCGAGGACAACCGAGAGAGTCTGGAGGGTTAACGAGGAAGGACGTATAAGGAATATTGGAGGACGAGGTAGGGCAGGGCATGGAATGAGCCTGTCCGAAAAGCACGCGCAACTCACAACGCCATGGCATGCGCTAGAACCCAAGCGCGCGCGAATCGCGCGCGCGGTTCTGCATAATGCAAATATATACCGCCTCCCCTGGCCCCGAGTCCCTCCCCGCCACATCTCGGGGACGCTTCCGGTACCGCTCCCCCGGCCTTTCCGGGGAGCCTCCACAGCCTCCCAGGAGGGCCCAAGACGCCTCCCAGAAGCCTTCAGAATTCGAAAGAATAGTCCAATACGCTCCCAAGCAGCCCAAGTCAGCCTTCCGACGGCTCTCTTGGCTCACAGGTGCCCTCCAAGACACCCCAAGAGAGGTCTGATAGGTGTCACGGGACGGCCCGAAGAGGCCCAAATCGTAAATGTTCATGTTTTTTCCATGTTTTTGGCTTCTCGCGTTTTCGAGCTTCCAATGGTCCAAGAGCGCCGAAAAGGCTCCCAAGACCACCCAAGAGAGCCTCAGCACGGCCCCAAGACGGGCCAAGAAGGCTCCAAGATTGCCGAAGAGGCGCCCAGGACATTCCCAGACCGCCTTAGAACAGGCCCAAGATGGGCCCAAGAGCGGGAGCAGGAGGCTTCCAGAGACCTCCGAGAGGCCTCTGGGACCCCCCAGAGGCCCCCAACAC
Source organism: Prorocentrum cordatum (assembly GCA_963575745.1). Classification (NCBI taxonomy): domain Eukaryota; class Dinophyceae; order Prorocentrales; family Prorocentraceae; genus Prorocentrum; species Prorocentrum cordatum. Next base: position 178,653 of record CAUYUJ010014913.1, read on the forward strand.
ACCCCCGATCCCTGAGAGGCCCCAACGAGACCCCGACGAGGCTCCAAGAACAGCCCAAGAGAGCTGCAAGAGCCGTCCCGAGAGAGCCCAAAGAGGGTAAACTCGTTGATTTCCAATGGTTTTTCTAACGTTTTTCGCCTTCAACGTTTTCCCGCTTCCAACCCTCGAAGATCGAGGATGTTTTTTTTCAAACATCGAAATTCCCAGAATTCCTTCTTCTTTTTTTTTGAAAGTGGGACTCCTACTCGAGGGTCCGACACATCCCCTGACATCTGGCCGGTATCGCGCCTCCTGGCTTCCCGGGGGCAAGACCCCAAGACGCCGAAGGACAGCCCATGACGACCTCAAGGAGCCCCCAGAACGTAAAGAACGGCCCAACACGCTCCCGCGCAGCCCGAGACACCCTTCTGGCGGCTCTCCAGGCTGCAGGAGGCCTCCAGAAGCTCCCACACCCCTGAGGGGCCCGGCTAACAAAACCCGCGAGGCACAAACAAAAGACAGCTCCGAACAGCGCCGAGGAACTGGAAAAGCATGGAAATCCCACAATTCCTTTTTTTCCCAAGTTTGCCCCCCGGTCTACTCTTGCACAACAGACCACAATTCAGACCCCCCTCACCTCCCAAAAAAGAACCCAGGAAGCCATAGAGGGCCCCAAATCGTTGAATACCTAGAGGAAATAAGTTATTTCTTCGTTTCCGCACTTCCCCTTCTATATGATTCCGAGGCTTGAGCAGGGCCTCCAAGGGAGTTCCTGGACGCAAGAAGCGACCAACATGATATTACCTTAGTTAGCCTATAAGCCTAGGTAGAACTTGAGCGCGCGCGAAGCGCGCGCGATGATTATATTATGTATGTATGTAAGTAAGTAAGTAAGTAAGTAAGTAAGTATGTATGTATGTATGTATGTATGTATGTATGTATGTATGTATGTATGTATGTATGTATGTATGTATGTAATGTATGTAATGTATATAATGTATGCAATGTATGTAGTGTATGTAATGTATGTATGTATGTATGTATGTATGTATGTATGTATGTATGTATGTATGTATGTATGTATGTATGTATGTATGTATGTAGTTATGTATGTATGTATGTATGTATGTATGCATATTTTATATATATATATATGCATGCATGCACGTACGTACGTACGTACGTACGTACATACGTACGTATGTATGTATGTATGTATGTATGTATGTCTATATGTATGTATGTATGTATAGATGCATGTATGTATGTAGGGTTCAGTTTTTCAAACGTTCGTGCTCTAAGTCTGTAGCGAAGCCGCCTCGATAAGCCGATGCTCGCATCTGTGAACATCGGGCTTAAATACATTAATTGGCGGCTTTTCCGCATGCAGCTTGCCCTTCTCTCCAATTCTTGGAAAGTACTGAGACGGGGCTGGGAAGCCTCGCGGACAGTCAGGAGTGTGCTGGTACCCGTTGTTGCGAATACGGGTGAGTGTGTGGCAGTCCTCGACCTCTTCGGCGGAGCGCGGGGCCTGGCGACCACCTCTTTCGTCCTCGGCTTCATCCTAGCGAGTGCCCTCTGCTGCGGGTGCCTCCATGGCTGTGGAGCCCGGCAGGAGGCTGCTCGTGCAGTGGAGGGATGGACAGGCCTGGCAAGCCCGCGTCGCCATCGCTCCCGCCACGGCCGACGAGCTGCTGTCGATCATGGAAGTTCAAGCGACTCCAGATCAGATGGCGGGCGGGAAGGTATGGTGGTGCGGGACACCGGACGGCGACGTCTACCCGCACTGCCTAGACGTGGAGCCGCTCAGCGGATTGATCCTGTGCGACGACGCGGGCCGACCCGACCGAACGACCCACCTCGGCAGCCGGTTCAGCAACCGCACCCGCGTGTATGGCTCGGACTGGACCGCCACGCCGCTGGAGTTCGGAAAGATGATCAAGCTGGCCCTCGGCGACCTGTGGCAGGAGCCACGGCCGGGAGCAGCGGCAGCTGGGGCTGGAGCGGCGGCGAGTCTGATTGAGGTCGGCTCGCGGGCGCTGCCCTCGCCGTCGCCCGACGGCTGGCAGGTGGTCTGGAGCTCGGGTGGCACTCCGCGCAAGTCGCTGCTGGCCAACCTGACCGTGGACGAGTTCGCCGTCTGCGACGTGGGGGGCCTCGCGGTGAAAGGCTCGGAGGTGCTCCTGCTTCGGAGGAGTGCGGGCGTCGACGGCGACTTGGACTCCGACGCGCGCGTGCTCAGCATCGTGCAGAATTCGAGCGGAGAGAGGCGGCGCTCGTTCAAAGATAGCGTGAAGGAGATGACTGAGACGAGCTGGGCGGCCTGGCCGATTCTCGGACGAGAACCGCTCGGTGGTGTCTCGACTTTATTGCAGAACAAGACACCCACCCCCGCGCTCGTCACACGAAGTGGAGGCATGAAGCGGGGGTGGGTGGTCAAGATGTGGGCTGCCAAGACCACGAGCTGGCGATGAGGATAATAGAGGTTGCAGTGGTCTACGACCAGCTCAACTTCACGGAGCTGGCGAGCTTCGAACTCTTGCTGCGGAGAGCGCAGCTTGCGGAGATGAGGTACCAGGACAAGATCGTGGGGAAGCAAGGGAGGGGGGGGGGGCGAGTTCGCGGAGGACGAGTTCCTCTACATGGGAACATGCCTCACTCGGGGCTTGGTGATGGCATCACCGAGCAGCCCCACAAGGAGGCGGCAGCGATGAAGGAGCGCAGGAAGTTGACGGAGGAGCGGCAGGCCAGCCGGGCCCCCGGAGGTGGGGGCGGCGGCGGGGCCTCTGCAGCCGCGACGCAGGGGCTGCAGCAGAAGGTGAATGCGCAGGCTTCGGAGATCGGCAGGCAGATGGACAAGGTCGGAGAGGGCGCACCTGCTGGCGACGGAGGAGCTGGCGGAGGACGCGGCCGCGGTGGCGGCCGGGGGGCAAGTGGCCTACGAGAGCCCCATGGCGGCCCCGCTTGAGCTGCTGCCGGTGGCTCTCCCCGCGGGCCCGCCCCCCTCGCCCCCTGCGGGCGCCTGCAGCCGAGCAGCGAGAAGCCGCCTTCGCAAGCAGGAGCACCTCCACGCCTGGGCGCAGGAAGTTCTAGTTTCAATTAATGAGCTGTACGGCCACGGCACGCTGCCCGTCGACGGCAGGGTTTCGCTCGCGCAGGGGTGTGGGTTGGAGCGCTTCAGGCGCGCGGTGGAGGATGCCGGGCCGCAGCCAGCTTGCAATGCCGCGGCGGCCCATCGAGAGCTGTGCGGACCTGGGAACGGCTACGTCTTCGAGCCGGAGCACATCGCGTCCTGCGGCCGGCCCCTGGCCCCCCTGCCGAAGGGGGGCGGCCTCGCCGACGGCGGCCGCATCCTGGAGGGAGAAGCTCTTCAACAATGGGTAGGATGGAGGCAGCTGTTGAAGCGACAGCCCGAGGGCGGCAGCCAGGCGCCCAAGCCTCACTATGACGGCAAGTTCCGCTCTCGAGCAACCAATGCCCAGTTCGTCGGCGACCTGCTGGACGCCGGCGTAGTCTCCTTGAAGCATCCGCGCGAGGAGACCGTGGGCGCCTTCTTTGTGCACAAGTCGAATGGTATGCAACGTTTAATTATTGACCCTCGGTGTGTCAATGATCTGATTGAAGCTCCAGTGCACGCGGTGCTCCCGACAGCGGGGGCCTGGTCGGCGCTGGAGGCCCCGATGGGCCAGGAGCTGCACCTCGCCCAGGCTGGCGTGGACAGCGCGTTCTACAGGATCGGCCTGCCCGGCGGGGCGCAGGAGATGTTCGTCTTGAGGGCGGTCCACCTGCCCACCTTGCTGAGGCTGAGGCCAGATCTCCGAGATCAGCTTCCAGCGGGGGTCGAGACGTGGGCGTCACCTTGCCTTGAGGTGCTCCACATGGGGTGGACGTGGAGTCTTTACTTTTGCCAATGTATGGTGATGGCTGGTGTCCAGGCTGCCGGCTTCGCCCTGTCCGATTCAATCCAGGACCGCCGCGCAGCCCCGTCGGTGGCGCGCCGCAATCGGGCGGCCGTCTACGTGGACGGGGTCGCGGTGGTGGGGCTCGAGGCCGACTTGGCGACTTCCGACTGCGAGCGCGTCGCCGCCAAGCTGGAGGCCCTGGGCTTGAAGTGCAAGAGCGTGGAGGCGGCCGGGTCGGGCGCCACCTTCACGGGCCTGAGCTTCGAGGTCTCCTCCGGCAAGATCCGGCTCTCGCGGTCGCGGACGTGGAAGCTGAGGCTGGCGCCTCTGCACGCGGCCTCCCGAGGGTGGGCCTCGGGGGACGAGCTTCGGCACCTCCTCGGCCACTGGTGCTGGGCCGCGATCCTTCGGCGTGAGCTGCTGGGCGTGTTCGCGCAGACGTGCAGATTCATCGCGCTGGCCAGCTCCAGGAGGTGGAGGCTCTGGCCACGCGTGGAGGCCGAGCTTTGGCGCGCCGCGGCCCTGGTCTGCTTCGCGTCCGTCGACGCCGAGCGCCCCTGCAGCACCGCCGTGACCGTGTCCGACGCGTCGGGGGCCAGCCCCTGGGACTTCGGCGGGCGCGGCGCGATGGAGATCGATTGGGGCCTGGAGAGCGTGAGGGCCGCAGCGGGGCAGGCCGAGAAGTGGCGGTGGAGCGTCTCAGAGGCCATCGCCGCGCGGGCGCAGACCCTCGGCCTGCCGCAGGACCAGGGGCCTAAGCGCCCGATGCCCCGACAGGCAGGGGCATCTTTCGACCATATCACGCCCGGCCAGGTGGGTGACGACAGCAGTTGGCGCCTGCGCGCAAAAGGTCGCTGGCTTCGCCAGGAGAACATCTTGCGTGCAGAGGGGCGAGGGGTGGTACTGGGGCTCCGGCATCGGCTACGCTCTCGGGCTTCCCAGGGAGCTCGCGCACTTGTTCCTCTGTGATAACTGCGATAACATGTCCATGGTATTGGCCCTCAGCAAGGGCCGAGGATCAACTTCAACAGTCCATCGTATTTGCCAAGAGGTTATTGCACTAAGTTTGTTTGCCAACGTTCATTGTTATTTCAGATGGATTGCTTCAGAGATCAACCCAGCAGACCGACCTTCGAGAGCGCTGCCGTCTCGGCCCGATCCGAGAGACCCGCGGGCAGACCCACGATCCGCGCGGTACCTTGATGCTCACGCGGCCGACGCACTCCTCGACCAGGCGCTCGAGGGGGAGATTGACAACCACCTCCTCCTCCAGCCGGGCGGGGCCGAGGCCGCCAGTCTCTGCGGCCTCGGGGGCACCTGGCTGGACGAGCCTGCGGCTGTCGTCGGCCGACAGCTCGCGCCAGCCGAGTCGGCCGCAGGAGGTGCTGCCGCGGCGTCGTGGAGCAGCTCTTCAAGCAGCTCAGGCGAGGAGGAGCCGCCGAGCGACGCTGGTCCAGACGCAGAGGGAGGCGGCGCTGGAGACGGCGGCAGCGGGCCTGAGCTACATGCAGGCCTCGCGGGCGCAGCCGCAGACGGTGGCGCACTACCGGGCCGTCCTGAGCGAGTTCGAGAGGTGGGCCGAGGAGCAGGACTTCAATCTGGAGACGCCGGAGGCGTTGGACCAGGCCCTGTCCGCCCACATGGGCTCGCTCTTCTTCAAGGGTTACAATCGCGATCAGGGAGAAAAGCTGATAGCAGCGGTCAAGTACTTCGACGTCCACGGGCAGTCTCAGTCGGTGGAGGCGCTGCCTCGGGCCCGCGCGGCCCTGAGAGGCTTCCGCAAGCGGGCCCCTGGGCAGTCTCGGGCGCCCTTGCCGCGGCCCTGCCTGGCGGCGCTGGTAGGCGCTGCGCTGTTCCTGGGGGCGCAGGAGCTGGCGATCGCGCTGAAGGTTGCGTGGTGCGCCTACCTCCGGCCCCCCAGCGACTTGAACTCCATGACCGGCTCTTCGCTCATCCCACCGCAGCAGGCGACAGGGGTGGTCCACTGGGCGCTGCTCCTGTACCTTGAGGAGAAGCAGCCGAGGAGCAAGACCGGCCACTGGGACGAGGGCTGCCTGTTGGACAGCGACCAGGTGACGGCGATGGGGCCTTTGCTGGCGGCTCTGGTGCGGCGTGCCGGGCCAAGCCGGCCGTTGTGGTCCTTCTCAGCCGTGCAATTCCGAGTGCTGTTCCGCAAGGTGGCGCAGTTGGCTGGCCTCCCGGACTTGGGCCCCCACCTGGTGCGCCACGGGTCCGCAAGCGCCGACGCTCTCCACCAGACTCGGGACATGCATACCATTCAGGAGAGGCTCAGGCACGCGCAGGAGGCATCGACAAGACGGCACAAGAAGCACACCCGATACCTCCGCGAGCTGGACCAGCTGGCGCCCGACACGAAGCAGCACGGCGAGTACGTGGACGCCAACTTCGGCGCCCTGCTCGCCAAGCGCAAGGCCGTGGCCGCGCCTCCCGGGGCAAAAAAGGCCGCGGCCCTCGCGGCCGGGCAGCTCTGGCGCTCAGGAGACACCCTTGGCTCCGCCCTCCAGCTGCCCGCTGCAACGGCGAGGTGCAGGCTGCGAGCTGCGTTGGACCAGGCGCTGGGCCAGCATCCTCGGAAGGCTCAGGCATTCCTGCATCTCTTTGCTGGGACCGGCCGCGTCGGCAAATGGCTGGAGAAGCTGAGCGCATTGCCAGCGCTCCGCCTCGACGTCAAGGCCGACCCAGCCTTTGACTTGACATCGGACGCTGCACTCAAGATAATTCGAGGTTGGATCGGGAGCCGAGTCGCGCGGGCCGTGTGGCTGGCCCCCCCGTGCTCGACGTGGAGCGTCGCAAGCCGGAACACCTTTCGTACGCCTTTGCGCATCTACGGAAGGCCAGATCTTTCATATAAAAATGCAGTCAAGGTTAAGTTCGGCAGCGCAACAGCTCTGTTTACAGTATGCGTGATTCGTGCTTGTCTTGTAGCAGGTATTCCAGTAGCAATGGAAAACCCACAGTCCAGTCTGCTTCGGCAGTGCCCTGCAGTAGTTAAGCTCACACGTTTAGACAGTAGTAAAGAGTTCGTGACACACATGTGTCAGCACAACCAGGCCTGGAAGAAGCCCACTAAAGTTGGTGGGTGGAATGTAGGGGCCCCGCCCAAAGCGCTTTGCAAACGGTGTTCTGGGGTCCGAGGGATCTGCGGCCGTACCAACCCGCCTCGCCTGGCCCTCCAGGGCCGTGGGCCCGGGGACCCCAGGAACCTCACTGCCCGCGCGGAGGAGTATCCTAATTCGTTCGCTCGAGGGTCCGCTTCTTTGCTTGCGCAGGCTTCCGACCGAATCCAGCTCAATCATCTCGCGTTTTTATCTTTGTGAGCGAGCTCATGCGGCTAAGCCAGAATCGGTTCGGAAGATGGGAGCGAGCGCGCTCTGTAAAATTCCGTTCGCAGCAAGCACCTGTGTCGTCAACCCTTGGCAGCCTGCTACCTCTCTGGATAATTCATCATCGCTGGCAAGCGAGAGTGCGCAGAGCACGGTTCAGTTTTTCAAACGTTAGTGCTTTAAGTATGTAGCGCAGCCGCCTCGATAAGCCGATGCTCGCATCCGTGAACATCGGGCTCAAGTGCACAACCAGCCCTCCCCTCCTCCTTCCTTTCCGTTTTCTGCGTTCCGTTTGTCGTCAATAGTGGGAGCGAGCGCGTTCTGTAAAGTTCCGTTCGCAGCAAGCACCTGTGTCGTCAACTTTTGGCAGCCTGCTACTTCTCTGGAAGATTCATCATGTATGTTTGCACATACGTATGTATGTGTGTATGTGTGCATATATGTATGTGTGCATGTATGGTTGCATGCATGTACTGTTGTAAGTATGTACGCATGTATGTATGAATGCATGCGTATGTGTGTATGTATGTTTATATGCATGTATGCATGTATGTGTGCGTTTGTATGTATGTATATATGTATGTTCGTATATGCGTATGTTTACACGTACGTACCTATGTATGTCTGTATGTATGCGTGTATGTGTGTATGCATGTATGTACGTGCGTATGCATGTATGCATGTATGTGTGTATGCAGGTATGCCTATGTAGCACGGAGCGTGAATGCACCGCTCCTGGGAACATGATGGGCCTGGCCAGGGGCGGTAGACGTGTATATGGCAGGTTCGCGTCGTGTCGACTGGCGGCGACCCCAGCGCAGGCGTTTAAGGTTGAACGCCGCCCGTTGCCCAGAATCGGCCCGTCGCTGAACGATCCCCACGGTGTCACGCCCATGGCCATGTGTAATATGCGTATATCGTGTTCCCTCGTCTTACATGTTCGATGCTATGGCCACAAATTCCGATGTTTTGCATGTGTATATCGATGTGCACTTTTGTCTGTTTCCGTCATGGCGTCGTCCTGCCAGCCAGCGCTGCAGAGGCCCAGCGGGCCCGTTGGGCGGCGGGGCGTGGGCAGGGGCCGTACTTTTTTACCCATCGAAGAAGCTCAGTGGCAAAGGGAGGCGGCAGGGGGGGAGGGAGCGAGGGAGGGGCCGCGCGGGCGGGGTGGACGCGGCAAGCACGCAGCCCGCCCGAGCTGCCAATTAGTCTGGTGGCCCTGGGCGCTGCACTAGGCGCGCCTGCAGCGCCTCGCGCCAGGCGGCCTCGCGCCCGCCAGCCCGGACGACGGGCAGAAGCAGCAGGGCTGCCGCCCTAAGCGGCAGCGCGGCGGCCCAGCCCGCGCAGGGCGACGCCGCCAGTTGCGGCCACGTTGGCGCTGACGCCCCGCAGCGCACGCAGGCCACCCAACCTGGGGCTTCCCCATCCCTATCGATACTCCCACCATCTCAGCACCCCAGTTGGGGATATGCCCCTCGAAGCCCGAAAGAAACAGCCCATATCCCCATCGAGGGCATCTAGGGGGGTAAATCGGCCAGTGGGGTCCTGGCCACGGCCAAAGGGATCGGGGTCGGCTAAACGATGCCCAGATGGCAAGATCTCTGGGAGCCAATGGGATAAACCTATGCACCAACATGTTTTTTTCCAAAGTTGAACCCCCTTGCGAAAGGACGCGTAGAACAGATGTACTCGCGCGTCTACCCAGGGCGCCCGATTCTGACTGACCTGCCTGACGCAGTGGAGCTCCCTGCGACCATGTCGGTGAGTGGAATTATTCTGCCTATGGGAGCGAAGGAAGTAAGAAGTGCCCACTTTCGAGTGGCCCCCCCTGGCAGTTCGGACCAACGATGATCCCGAGCTCATGCCTGAGAGCGGTTATGTCCACGCTGCGTGCATTTAGCTGTCACCCTGGTGACCGAGCACGCCAGGCTGAGCTTTGCCTGGCCGCCGGCCTGCACGGGCCCGCCTCCCTTCGCACTGCCCCAATAGGCTCAAAGCTTGCCAAGCGTGGTCCTCATCTCAGAGATGAGGAGCACTTCGGGCTCTGGAGGGGCGCCGGCTTCGCAGGCGATGCCTATCCAAATTCCTGAGCTCCGCCCACCAAATTCGGCCGCTCGGGAAGAGGGGGGAGCTGGGGGATACACCCCCAGGGGGCCATTGGGGGACGCACCTCCATCGAGGATGGACGCGCGCCCCCCCTTGTGTGTACCCCTGAGTTTTGTCGTGGCAGGCGTCCCTGAAGCCTAGGAGAATTTGCCCTCTCGAAAACAAGACGTGCCATCTCGAAAACCCCACGAGGTCGGGGACGTGGTCGCTATGCCCCCCGTTATGGTCTTCGGGCCGCTCCTCGGAGCACGGTCGGGGAGCCCGTGCGTGGCCGAGCTTCTCGCTGTGGCCAAGGGGGCCCCGTGCTTTCTGCTGCGCTTCGCGCGGCAGCACGATGGCGGTACGGTCGGAGCGAGGTATACAGTTGGGGAGGGGGGGAGCCATGCCAAGAGACACCCTGCTTGCCTTCAGGGTGCCCTTGGTTTCTTGGGCTTCGATGTTCTTGCCATGGGAAGCGTGACGTTCCCACACCAACAGTCGATGAACGTCCTGTGGTCTCAGGGTTGGGTTTCTTGTGGAAGGCTTCTTGTGGACTGGCCTCCACTGTAAGGAAGAGGTCGGGCAGGGTACCCTAATGCTCTTCGTGTTTGTTGGATGGTCGTGTGCATCCTGGGGGAGGTCACCCTCGAATGGTCTTCGGCTCGGGCCAGAGGAGGATCCCATGTCCTTTAGGGATGTGTTTCTGTCCTGGGTCCGGCGGTAGCCCCAGGCCTCCATTGTCTTGAAGAAATCGCGACGGAGTCGTTTCACGATTTTGGCTGTCTGGGGGCCGTTCAGCCCCCAAGGCCATGGTCGGGGCTTCGGGGCGCTAGCACTGAAAATTCCGGACATCGGGTGCCCAAGTCCCAATCACTCTGCGTCGCTGGGACGTGCGGAATCATCATGGATCCACTCGCTCCGCTCGGACCCACGCGACACGCTGTGCGGAGCTTTGCGGAGCTCGATTGCCTCCAGCAACACCCGCGGGACAAAAGTGAACATCACGCGAACCGCGTCCGAGCGACGACAAGATCAACTTGTTTTGGGGGACGCGCGTGTGGCCAATCAGTTGCGCCGTGATGGAGCGCTTCCGGGGCGCTCTAGGGGCCATCTTGGGCTCCCTTGGGCCCGCTTGCGCCCTACTGGAGTTAGTTTGGTACCCATTGGCAGTTCTTCGGGCCTTCCTGGAAGGTCCTAGTCCGGCCGTCTGGGGGAGTCTCGGGGTCGTCTTGGGGAGGTCTCAGGCCGTCATGGAGCCGCCCTTGGGCCGTCTTAGAGGCAAGTTGGGGACCTCGGGTGCCGTCTTGAGGGTGGGCATTTTCTTGGGCCGTCAACCGGAGCACTCGTCGCGAGTGGCAAGAGAGGCCATGGACGCCCTAGGCCCCACGCCTCCCCTGAGATCCGACGTCGCGACAAAATTGCGGTATCGTGACAAAATCAAGACTGGAGCCCCAGACCCCAGTTTTCTATTTTTAGTTCGAGCCGGATCGACCCATGATGGTCTCGGGGCCTGAAACCACGCAACATCATGCATCGGCCTCCGTTGTTCGATCCATACCCATGTTGCCGCCCCCAGCTGGGCTCTCGGCGCCAGGAGGAGAAGGATATGACAAACAATTCGGAACCTGGGGTACAAATTTTATTCGTGCCCTCACTCTGGCCCCTCGTCGGGATTGGGCATAAGCAGGGGCATGGATAATTCGTCATACCTTGCATACAACATTCGAACGCAACAAATATCATGGGTAAAGCGTCGCTCGCCCAGCACTTTGATTCACAGGGCCCTGGCAGCACCCGATTCGTCTTAGGCGTCGTCGGGGCGGCCCCGCCGCCCGCCTGGCCGGGGAGAGGCCCAGCTGGACCAGCACTGCCCGGTGCCGATGGACTCGTGCCGCGAGCGGGCCAGCGCTCCTCCGCCCGCGGGGCCACGGCGCGGGGTGACGACGACGACGTCGACGACGATCTGGGCGGTGCCATTTCTTCATACCGGGCGATGTTGCCGGGTTTCGGGCCCTGGGACGCTCACGGATCGTTCTGGCTTACGAAAACGACGTAGTGATGAGATAGGGTTTAGGGTTTTGGTAGATTTGTCCGATGTTGCAAAATTTTTCTCAACGTCTCGGACGGGGCTAGGACGAGGATCAATCCGTTCCAGAGCGTTCCGGAAGGCTCTCAGAGCGTTCCAGAAGCTTTGCGAAGGCCGCGGCGCCCGAGACATCCTCCAGTTCCGCGGGATTTCAGAGAGTTTCTTGGCATCGCTTGGGCGTGTACATCTTTTCTCTGCGAGGACCAACGAACCAAAAAGCACGCAACGAACGCGACAAATGCATGGGGAATGGGCGTCCAATCGAGGGCAAGTTCTCGATTCATCCTCATCCGATTTTCTCCTCGTCCTGGCTTTGTCCCCACGTCGGATCTCAGGGGGCGAGGGCGGCGACTCTCGGCGAAGAGGGCACGTCGGCGACGACGATAATGGCCCCTTCCGGGGGTCGGCCGTCCATTGCGGGGAAGTTTCTGGGGCGCTCGAGGGGCGGGGCCCATGCAAGCGAGGGTCCGCCAGAGCGACAGATGCTGCAGGATATCCCGCAGGGCCAGGGCTGCACCGGCCCGGGTCAGGGCGCAGGATCCCGCAGGATCCTTCGAGTAGGGGATCGGCTGCAGAATCGCAACGTACCCACAAGGCTCCGTAGATCTGTAGACTATGCTACGAATTCGTCCCATGAGTTCGACGAGAAAATCCATTGTGGGGTAATTCCATTATGTAGTCGATCCCCAACTCGAATCTTGCAGGATTTTGGAGGATCGTGCAAAGCCCGGCTGGCCCGTGTCTGGATTGATCTGGGTCAGTGGGTCCCCGAAGTTTGAAGGCCGAGGAGCCTGAGAACGGCTCCCGAAGTCCGAAAGCCATGAACAATGTCATTAGGTGTTCGTTTTGGGGACCTTCCTGGGGCCCGCTGGACGGATCTGTTCGACCCCAGTCGGCTCAAGTTCGGCTCAGGTTCGACTCGGGTTCGACTCGGTTTCGACTCAAGGTCGACTCGAGTCGACGGAAGTTCGACGTAGCCTCGACGCACGAGTGGAGCGCGTGGCTCCAGGAAGGTCCCCAGAAGGAGCATCCGAATTTCAGTGCTGTCTGTTTTCAAGACGTTGGACGTCGGGGCCTGAGCTCCAGCGTTCGAAGGTCGAGGATCGTTTCTCTATGTCCCGTCATCCCTGGGCCTCCCGTGGAAGCTGCCTCTTTTTCCTTTTCCTGGACCCCGTGCCCCCACGCGGGCTCGCGCGAGGCCGCGCTAGAGCCTAGCGGCCGCAGGGCTCGCGGGCGCGGGCGGCACCGGCGGCTCGGCGCCTGCCGCGCGCTCGCGGTCCCGGGTCGCCGCCCTGCGGCTCGTGCACGGGCGTGGGCCGCTGCGAGAGCCGTCGGGGACGTCTGCAACGGTTTAGTTTCAGGCGATAGGTGCGCGCTTTGTTCGCGCACCCAGCTGTTCACCCTTCCTCGCACCCGTCCCCCCACCCAACGAAGTAATCCCTGGGTGTTCCACGTTGAAGTTGACCCTGCAAAGGCGCCCTCCCCGAGAGAAAAAGGAACGTGGCCACGGCTGGATCCGCATCGAACCTCTGGCCAGGACCGCTGCCTCGAGGCCCACCCATACCTCCGTCTGGTCCGAGGGCCGGGCCTCCCGAGGCCCGCTCTGGGCCAGTGGTGGGGGCGAGGGTCGAGGGCTCCAGGGCCCCAGTCACGAGACAAGGTCACAGCATGTGGTCGTTTCCGTGTGCGTTGTTTTGCCGATCGGCGCGTGCCCTTGCACCGCCATCGTCCTCCTTCTCGTCCTCCTCCTCCTCCTCCTCCTCGCCCAACCCCCCCGGGGTAGATCTTGGCTGTTTTGGGCGCCTGTTTAAAGCGGGTGGAGGAAGCATGGGGGCCCCGCCTCCCAATAGGACACTGGGGGGGGGCACTGTTCTCAACAGTCGCACGAAGCGAAGGTTTGGGGCGAGACCCCCCCCCCTTCCCACGCCTTTCTGCTCAATATCGAATCGCGGAATGAGAGAACGTTCACCATCGGGGCCTGCGCGTGGATCCGGGGCCGTTTGGGGGGCGGGCCCTGCTGCTGCTTAGGACCACAAAGGTTTCTTTCTAGAACCTCCAAGAGGCTCCCAGAACCCCCAGGCCCACCCATGGCTGCCCCCCAGTGCGCAATCCTTCTTATGGCACGCCCCCTTGGCCAGCAGCACAATAGCACGAACGTGATACACTACGCCGTTATTGCAGCAATGATGTCGGCGACTGCGGTGGCGACTGCTCAGATGATGATGAGGTTATGCAGCATGGCGTCGCGCTGAGCCGCTACATCTCCATCATCTCGTTCGCCACGCTCGAGGGGCTCCGACGCTACCGCGATCATCGCGCACGGCAGAAAACAAATCTAAAGAACCGGGAGGCTGCGAGGAACCCTAAACGGGTGACCATTTTTGGACCAGAGAGGTTTGCGCGAGAGAGAGAGGAGAATGATGGGAAGAGCACGGAAGAGGCATGAGCAAAGAAGGGGAAGTCCACACAGTTTTAAGAGCTAAGAGGGCCAACGTTTGATATATCACATGTGAGCCAGCGTAGACCCCCAAAACACTGCGCTTGTACCTTGATATGTGTTGTGCAACCTAGGTGGAGCAATCTGCGCAGTGCACTCAACGCGGCGCAGACTATGTCTTGCCGTCCATGTTATGCATATGGAATTGAGCAGAATTTGAGGAGTAACCTGTGTGGTGCAGTCTGCGTGGTGCGTTCCTGTTTCTTCGCGGTGAGTTGTCAACTCCATTGCGCGCGCAATCGTCCGACGCACCAACCCGCGAATTGGTTTGCGAATCTCGCGCAGGAGCGATTGCAATGACTGCTTGACGCTGGCTGGCGCATCGTCGCGGCCGCGCCAGCGCGCGCAGGCCCGCGCGCAAAGCGGCAGGCAAGTCTGGCGCAACGGACGCGGCCGCGCGGGCGTTGACCGCTGGGCACTTATTACCAGCACGTCTCGCATTGCGCGCGGACGCGCTGGCACGTCAGCGCGAGTCGGTGATTCGGGCGGGCGTGGCATCATGGCGACGGCGACAACCGCAGACACGATGGCAACGATGCTGGGGGCGAAGATTGCAGTGACCACGGCAAGGACAACGTCGAGGCGGATCATGCCAATGACTCGCGTCGGCGGCGAAGGTTTTGGCAAGGTTTCGGCGCGCGTGCGCGGCCGACGCGCGCGAGCGGCCCGCGTGGAATTATTTGACAGGGGTCGCGCCCTCCCCACCCCCCCCAGCGCGCTCGCAAGGGCGTCTGGGTGTTTTTGTCGTGCGCGCGTGACGGGCCTTCTTGGTCGCATGCGGCAGTTTGGAGAGACGCCATGCGGCTTTCGTCGGGACCCGACAGAGCGCGCATATTTCGCTCTAAAGCTCACGTTGCGAAACCGCCTGGTCCCGTGCGCGTCGGGGCGCTCGATTTTGAATTCCCCGCGCGACCCGCTGTTTTTTTGTTTAGCGGATTTCGTCGCGCGCGCGACGACGCGCGCGTGGACTTTGTCATTGCTTTTGCAGGGTGGCCCTGAACGCTGCTGATTTGCGGCGAGCGGGCTCGCGCGCATAGCATTGCGCTTCAGGGGGGGGGACCGGCGCTTCTCATTGGCGCGCCAAGGGCGGCGTGAATTCAGATTTTAGATGAGGGGGCGCGCGGAATCAGATGCTCGAGAAGAGCCAGACTCCACCGCCTAAGTCTCTTCAGTTCCATTTGAGAGAGGAGAATCTACATGGTGCAATTCCAATCTGTCCGCCATTATTTGTCAAGCCCACTGCTCGCGCAGTCGCCCCGCCCGCCCGGCGCCGGGCTCGCGCCGCCCACGCGGGTGCGATTGCTATGGCATCCCGGCGCTGGCTGGCGCATCGTCGCGGCTGCGCTAGCGCGCGCAGGCTGGCACGCAAAGCGGCCGACAGTTTGGCGCGATGGGGCGCGGCCGCGGAGGCGCAGGCCGCCGGCGACTGCCCGGCGCGGCGCGGCGCGTCTAGCACGCCGCGCTGACGCGCGGGCGCATCAGCGCGAGTCGGCGACTCGGGCGGGCGCGGCGTCGCGGCGACGTCGAATGACGGGCGCGATGATTGGAGCGACGCTGGTGACGCGATGACGCAGTCAACAGCAAGGGCAATAATAACCAATGTTGGCCACGACGATGGCGATGGTGGCGCCCCATGGCGCCCGCGCGCAGGCGACGGAGGTCCCGGCGGGATCTCGACGCGCGCGAGCAGCCGACGCGCGCGAGTGGCCCGCGAGACATATGCGGTCTCTCTCACCCCCCCCTTCGCCCCCTTTCCCCGGCGCGGTCGCGGGGGCGCTCGAATGCTTTCGACGCGCGCGCGCGACGGGCCCTCCATGTGGCTCGCAGGATGGGCCGCAAGAGCGCGAGCGCCATATTTCTCATCTTGTTGCGATGCCGTTTGGTTTTGCGCGCTCGGGCGCGCGATTCCGACCGCGTGCGAAACGTTGGTTTTATAGCGATTTCGGCGCGCGACGACGACGCGCGCGCGCCTCTTCTTTTTTCTCGTGGGCCTTCGAAACGAGAATTTACGGCGGTGAAAATGCGCGCTTAGCGCTGCCCCGCAGGGGGAGAGGGGGCCCCGATCATCGGAACGCATGAGATGGCGCGAGTTCACATTTAGGATGGGCCGCCGCGCAGAGCCGCGCGCAAACGCACGTTGCGAAAACGCCTTTTGCGAAGTATCCAATGCTTCTTTTGAGGAAGGGGACTCCTTACGCGGAGAGACTAATTTGCGTTCGCGGCGCCTTGTTGCTCGCGCAATCGCCCCGATCGGCCGCCCGATGCGGAGGCGATTGCAATGATTTTCTGGCGCGTCGTCGCGGCCGCGCAAGCGCGCAGGCTGGCGCGCAAGGCGGCCGGCTAGTCCGGCGGCGCGACGGACGCGGCCGCGGTGGCGCAGACCGCTAGGGACATCCCTTCGCGTCTCACACGACGCGCTGATGCGCGGGCACATCCGCGCGAGTCGGCGACTCGGGCGGCGCGGTGTCATGGCGGCGTCGGCAATCGCAGGCGCGACGATGCCAGCGACGCTGGCGACGCAAACGACGGCCAGGGCAACGATGGCGCCGATGTCGGCCACGCCGATGGCGATGATGGCGCCCTCGCGCCGGGGGCGAAGGCGCTGGCGGGATCTCCGCGCGCGCGAGCGGCCCGCGCGCGCGAGTGGCCCGCGCGATTTATTGCGCGGAAATCACGCCCCCTTCCCCCCCCGCCCCCCGCCCCCAAACGCGCGCTCGTCAGGGCGTTCACTTGATTCCGACAATCGCGCGCGAAGACGCCTTTCTGGTCGCGTGCGATGGAAATTTTGAAAAGCACGTGGCTTACATAATGAATCATGAGAGCGCGAGCGCAATCTTTTTCGTCGCAGATCCTGTTGCGAAGCCTTTCTTCTTCTTCTTCATATACATATATGCACATATTGATAGATGAGTTCGGCGCAGGCGCGCTCGATTTCAATTGTTGCGAAACCTAAAGCTAGTGATTCTGGCGCGCGCGCGCGCGTGCGACGGCGCGCGCTCGCGCGCTCCGCCCAGTTTCTGCGCTTCGGGGCCCCCGCGACAGCGCGCGCTCGGGCGCTCGAGTGATTGCGACGCGCGCGCGCGAGTGGCACGTTTGACCGCGTTTGGTGAACGCGTGGAAAACGCAGTTTTTTTTTTGCTTCGTTTTGGAATTCGAAAGAAAGCGAGCGCAAGCTTGATTGAGCGCTTCTGCGTCTGCGCCAGCGTTTCTGCGTTGTCGGGGCGCTCAAGTTTAGAACCCTTACGAGGCCGACATTTCTTTCCGATTGAAAACGAAAGAAGGAAGGTGCTCGGCGCGCGCGCGCGCGACGACGTCGCGCGCGCGCTTCGCCCATTTCTCCCAGCGGTTCTTGGGCAACGATTTTGAGCGCGAGCAGCGCGCCCGCATAGTTTCATTTGACAAGGGGAACGGGGTCGCCGATGACCGGCGCGCCTAGGGTTTTTGCGAGTTCGCACTTGGGATGGACGAGCGCGCTGAGTTATGCGCGACAAAACAACGCGAGACGCGCGAGCGACTTGTTAACCCAGGGCGGGGGGGCTAGATCTCATCGCATGTTTGTGGGACCGGAGAACCTGCAATCTAAGCGGTGCAATTGGTTCGAGCGAGTTGACACATCCGATGCCGTTGCAAACGCCCCACCCATCCACCCACAATTTAGTTTGCAAAACCCAGGCGGCGGCGATTGCGATGAGCGTTTGGCATTGGCTGGTGCATGTCTGCGGCAGCGCCAACGCTGGCGCGCGCATCGGCCAGCTAGTTCGGCGCCGGCGACGCGGCCGCAGCGGCGCTGCCCGCCCGGCACATCCCCGCGGGCATTTCACTGCGCGTCAGCGACCTGGGCGGGCGCGTTATCATGGCGACCTCGACAACAGTAGACGCGATGGTGATCTTAGCGATGCTGGTGGCGATGTTGACACCGACGACGGCGCGGCCAGCGCGGGCGCCGATGCTGCTCGTGCCGACGACGCTGACGGCGTCTTCGCGTCGGTGCTGAAGGTTTTGGAAAGAGTTCGACACGCGCGCGCGCCCGACGCGCGAGAGGGGCCCGCATGGTTTCATTTGACGCGGATAGCGCCCCCCGAGCACGCGCGCATGGGCGCGCGAATGATGCCGGCATGCGGCGCCAGAGGCCAATTTTGCAGAATTTCAGCAACAGGTGCCAAAATTCATGGGTTTCCGGAAGAATGCGCAAGTGCGCGAGCGCACGCTGTTTTGAATGCTGATGTTGCGAAGCCATGTGTTTTGCGTGTATTTGTAGTGTGTCGAGGCGGAGCTGGCCGCCCTGAAAGTGAACTACAGCAGGGACGGCGGGGCGTGCTCGGCGCCCCCTGCAGCTGCTGCGGCACCAGCGCAGCCAGGCAACGCGCGCGGCTGCGCCGCCCTGTTCGCGGGGCAGGCCTGGCAGCCCACGCCGCCGCGCAAGGTCCAGGCTGGGTGGGCTGCATGCGCTGCGGGCGTCTGCGCCCACGTTGGCAGCGGTTGGCGGTTGGTGCTGCCCGCGGTCTAGGTTGGCGGGCGCGCGGCCGACTGGCGCGAAGCCATGCGGGCGCGCATGGTGCAGTGGGCCGCCAGGTGAAGTCGGTGCACCGGCAGCCCGCGCGCGGGCTGCGTTACGCCCCCCTCTTTTTCTCCGCCCCCCCCTCGTCGGCCGCGCCTCTCTGCCCCCAGGCTTCTTCGCTGGGGGCGAAGAAGTGTTTTTTTGTTGTTTCTTCTTTTTTTTTACATTCGGTTTTGAACTCGCTACGAACCCGCGGGTTTCTGACGGATTTCGGCACGCTCGCGCGGAGACGCGCGCGCGTGCATCCTTGCGGCCGCGCAAGCCCGCGTATGCTCGCGCGCGCAGCGGCCAGCTAGTTCAGCGCGACGGACGCGGCCGCGGTGGCGCCGACCGCTGGGCACTTCCCAGCGGGCACTTCAGTGCGAGTCGGTGACTCGGGAGGGCGCGGTACCGGGGCAATGTCGACAACGGTAGAAACGATGATGGTTGTGGTGATGTTGACGCTGGCGACGATGGGAACGACGACAGCAAAGCCAATGACGACGCCGATGTTGATCAGGGTGATGACGATGACGACGGCCTCGCGTCGGTGATGAAGGTTTTGGAAGGCATTGGACATGCGCGCGCGGCCGACGCGCGAAAGCGGCCCGCGTGGTATTCTTTGACACGGATCGCGCCCCCCAGCACGCAAACAAGGGCGTTCGCATGATTTCGACATGCGGCGCGAAAGGCCTGTTTAAAAGAATCCAATGGAAATTCACAAGCACAAGCAAGGCAATCATGGCTTTTGACGAATCCGCAGGGGCGCGAACGCAGGCATGTTTTAATCATGATGTTGTAAAACCGTGTTATATATATGTGTGTATGTGTATATGTATCTGTCGGAGGTGAGGGGGTGAGATCGAAGTTGAACGGACAGCCCCACTACCGGGAAATCGATTTCGGTTTCGTGTTCGTGCGTGCCGTGCGGGCGAGGCGAAGCTGCGTGGGCGGGCGAAAGAAAGTCTCCTGTGGCTGAAGCGCGGCCGGACCAAATGACTCCCTTCCGGGCGGCCGGTGGCCCGCGGTGTCCCGCCGGTGTCCCGCTGGTGTCCCGTGTGGCTGAGGCGCGGCCGGACCAAATGATTCCTTTCCGGGCGGCCGGTGGCCCGCGGTGTCCCGCCGGTGTCCCGCGGTGTCCCGCTGTGTCCCGCGGTGTCCCGCGGTGCCCCGCGGTGCCCCGCCGGTGTTCCGCTCTGTCCCGCGAGGATGATGATGATGATGAAGATGATGATGATGATGATGATGATGATTGATGATGACGGTGATGATGATGATGATATGATGATGATGCTGCTGATGATGATGATAATGATGATGATGATGAGATGATGATGATGATGATGGTGTCCCGATGAAGATGATGATGATGTTGATGATGGTGTCGATGATGATGATTGATGATAGTGTCCCGATGATGAGAATGATGATGCTCATGATGAGTATGTTGATGATGATGACGATGATGGTGTCCCGATGATGATGATGATGATGATGATGGTTCCGATGATGTTGGTGATGATGATGTTGATGGAAATGGTGTCCCTGCGATGATGATGGTGATGATGATGTTGATGATGCTTATGGTGTCTCGATGATGATGACGATGGTGATGTTGATGATGATGATGATGGTGATGCTGATGGTGTCCCGATGATGATAATAATGATAATGCCAATGATGATGATGATGATGTTGCTCATGATGATGATGGTGCCCCAATGATGATGTTGTTTATGATGATGATGTCGGTGATGATGATGATGATGCGATGATCATGATGATGATGGTGTCCGAGGATGATGACGGTGTTGATGATAATGCTGATGATGAGAACGATGGTGATCATGATGGTGTCCCGATTCTGATGATGATTATGATGACGCTGCTGATGATGATGACGATGACTGTGTCCCGATGATGATGATGATGATGATGAGGATGATGGTGATGATGATGATGGTGTTGATGATGAGATGATGATGGTGATGATGATGATGTTGTCCCGATTATGATGCTGACGTTGATGATGATGTTTATGATGATTGTGACTGTGCCCTCATGATGATGACGATGTTGTTGATGATGTTGATGTAAATGATGTGGATGATGATGATAATGATGATGATGACGTTGATTGTGAGAGCGATTGTGACATCGATAGTGAGACCGATGTGGAGACCGAATGCGACATCGATTGTGTGATCGATTGTGAGATCGATTGTGAGATAAATTGTGAGATCGATCGAATGAGATAGATCGAGTGAGATCGATTGTGAGATCGATTGTGAGATCGATCGTGTGAGATCGATCGAGCGAGACCGATAGTGATATCGATACTGAGATGAAGGCTGTGTGATGATGATGATGAAGGCTGTGTGCCGATGATGATGATGATGATGATGATGATGATGATGATGGTGATGATGATGATGATGATGTTGCTGACTATGATGAGATGATGATGGGGATGATGATGATGGCCTGATGATGATGGCGTTGATGATGATGATGACGATGATGATGATGATGACGACAGTGTCCCGATGACGATGAAAATGATGGTGTTGGTGATGATGATGATGATGATGATGATGATGATGATGATGACGTTTTATGTTAGATCTGTTAGATCGATTGTGATATCGGTAGTGAGATCGATAGTGGGACCGAATGTGAGATCGATTGTGAGATCGATAATCAGGTCAATTGTGAGACCGAGCGAATGAGATATATCGAGTGAGATCGATTGTGAGATCGATCGAGTGAGATCGATCGAGCGAGACCGATAGTGAGACGGATAGTGAGACCGATCGAGTGAGACGCT
Source organism: Prorocentrum cordatum (assembly GCA_963575745.1). Classification (NCBI taxonomy): domain Eukaryota; class Dinophyceae; order Prorocentrales; family Prorocentraceae; genus Prorocentrum; species Prorocentrum cordatum. The sequence continues at coordinate 199,910 of CAUYUJ010014913.1, forward strand.
GCATCCTCCCCCCCCCGAACCTCCTTATCACCCGAAGGGTGGTCGTATAGGTATATATGTATATACATACATATATTGGGTGATTCCGATTTGGAAGTCGGCATGAATTGTTCTGGTTTTCAGAACAATTCCGCACGCGCGCATCATTTTTTGAATAGGGGATTATTGCGACACCGCGCGCGCGGGGACGCACGAGCGATGCGCTCTCGCGAGAAATACGTTTGATACCATTGCCTGTAAATGTGAGAACCGATTAAATAATATGCAGGACCGAGTGCGTACATATTTTTGGTTGTTTGCGTTTCAACAAAAACGGCCCCAGGGAAAGGGCCAGGACCTCCTGGGACCCTGTGTTGAAAAACCCTGACGTACCGCATGCCTGGGATCTCCATCCCCGATCGGCGCGGCGGAGGTTGACCGGGCCATCACCTACGACGCGTTCCAGCGGCAGGGCGCCCAGGCGCGCTGGTGGGCAGCCCTTTCGCTGCGCCCCGCGGCCAGCGGGTGCTGGGCGGCCCCGTTGGGGGGCGGCGGGTCCGGGCTACCCAGGCCCTGGCATCAGAGGAGGATCTCGGCGTCATCACAACATACTGATACACGCCTGCCGTTGAAAGATTGAATGATTAAACTCCCAAAAACTCCCATGTTTATTAAACAATTCTTCGAGAGCCTTACTACTTCAAGAGTCGGTGTGCGTTTGCTGTGTGAGGTTATTGCGAAGGCCTTACGGCCAGTGCCGCCGACCCTGAAGGGAGACGAGAACGACGACGAAGAAGACGACGACGACGACGACGACGACGACGACGGCGGCGGCGGCGGCGGCGGCGGCAACGACGACGCTGACGTGGGCCAGAATCCTCAGGGCTGGTTCTTGGGATCTCTTCGGAAGTCTCTCGGGGGCCTCTGGGTAGGAATATTGCTGATCTCAGGGCCCCGGGGAGGCCCCTGGTGTGTATGTTACTGTCGTGCATGTGCGTGTTGATGCTGCAGCATTTTGGCTTGCCACAGGTGTGGAAAAGAGGGAGCGGGCGCTCCCTCCTCGGAACCCAATCTGCATTGGTAGAGCGGAGCGTGCCCCGCGATAGCAGGCGCTGTCGCACCGGGAGGTACTCAGGCGAGTGCCGGCGGGACGCTAGAAGAAGGTGATGAGCACGGACAACGGGGGTCCCGGCGGCGCGATCAGGAGGTTCGCCGGGAGTGGAGCTGACGCTTTTCGGGAATACCGATCCTGGAAGAAGTGGGCGCGGGCGTACCTCATCGTGCAGAAGGCGAAGGGGACGCCAGCGACGGCCTTAGGGCCAATGTTTTTCACGCTGCTGGACGACGTCGCCGCCAGAGCGCTGGAGGTTGTCGACATGGACGATCTAGAACAAGATGGCGGCGAGCAGCTTATCTTCGAGACTCTCGACTCACGCTTCCCCGACGTGGCAGCCCACGATCGACTCGGAGAAGCGCTGAAAGAGGTATTCACGATTCGCCTGGCCAAGGGCGAGTCGATGGCGGCCTACTGTGGTCGAGCTCAGGCGGCGTTCGCCAAGGGCGAGACCGAGGGTGTAGTGCTGCCGGACATGGCGCGTGGGTACCTACTGCTGCTGGGTGTGCACCTGGCGCCGCAGAACCTCGCGGTCGTCCTGGCAGCATCGAGCCGATCATACAAGGAAAAGGACGTGGCGATGGCGCTCAGGACGACGTACCCCCAACGGCTTGGCGGACTTCGGCCAGCAGTCGAAGGCGTTCGGGGCGCACGTGGCGAAAGAAGAGGCCGACGAGAGCGACGACGTCTCGGACATCACGGCGCTGCTGGCGGGCTTCGACGTGATCGAGGAGACCGAGGACGGGGACATCCTGGACGAGAGTGAGGCCATTGAGATACTTGTGTCCTGGCGCGATCAGCGCAACAAGATCACGAAGGAGCAGCTGGCTCGGGGCTTCGGTCCGAAGAAGCCGGACACAAAGGCGATGGCGAAGCGAGTGCGATGCTACAATTGCGACGAGGTCGGTCACTTCAGCAGAGACTGCAAGAAGCCGCGACGTCAACGCCGTCCACCTCCACGGGACCACAAGCACAAGGGCAAAGACGGCGAGAAGCGCGGCGACGTGGTCACGGTCTACGAGAGCGACTCGGACGAAGACGTCTTCGTGGCCGGCGACGGCAGGACCGGGGACATCGTCGAGGAGGAGACCTTCGAGTGCGACGTGTGCGACGACGAGTTCCAGCGGCCCTTGCACGTCGGCGGCTGCAGCGACGACGACGAGTGCGACTGCGAGCTGACGGCCGACGAGGAGGACGAGGATCAGGACATAGACGACCTGTACGAGGCGTACACGGCGGCGAGGGATGACATGGATGACGTGATCGAGGCGTGCCGTAGGCTGACCGCGATGCCCAAGGACGAGGACATGCCAGAGGTGCTGACGGCGTCGGCTCACGAGCCAGGGTCGGGCGTGGTCGACACTGGGCGCGGCAAGGGAGTCATCGGCGAGAAGACCCTCAAGGAGCACAAGATGGAGATGGAGAAAGCAGGTCTCGCGGTAAAGACGATCAAGCAGACGAAAGCGACGACCTTCCGCTTCGGCAACCAGGAGACACTGGAGTCGATCTACACCGCGGAGATACAGTGCCGAGTGGGCGGTCGCCTCCTGGTGCTCCGCCTGTGCGTCGTCCCAGGCGAGACCCCGCTGCTGGTTAGCAAGCCCATGCTCAAGGCCCTCGGCGCGCAGCTGGACATGGAGCGGGATGAGATTCGGTTCGCCCGGATCAACGTCACGGTGCCGCTCCGGGTCGCGGCCAGCGGCCACTACCAGCTGAACCTATGCGAGAGGAAGAACGAGGACGGCAGGAGGATCCAGACGGCTGAGGTCGACGTGATTGTGACGGCGGAGCAGGACGACGGGCTGACAGCGGAGGAGAAGCAGGAGCACGAGGAGTTCGTCGTGGCGGCGTCGTCTGGTTTTCGCTAGGGCCGAGCCGGAGCCCAGAGGCTGACGGCGACTGGGACGACACCGACGTCCTGTGGTCAGAAGGCGTCACTGATATCATGAGTCGGCGGGCCAAGCGGTCGGTGATCAGGGGTGTTCTCGAGGCGCAGGCCCGGCTGGGCCGCCAACCGAAGTGCCTGGAGATCTTTTCGGTGCCACGGGTGACCCCCGCCCTGGAGTCCATGGGGTTCCAGAGCCTCGGTGCGTTCGACCTACAGAACGGCTGGGATGCCCGCCGAGCGGCGGACCGCCACAAGATCTTACACATGGTCGACGTCGAGGAGCCGGAGTTTGTGGGCATGAGCCCTCCATGCGGTCCCCTTTCGATCCTGCGGAACCTGACGATGGCGGAAGTGCGACGAGATCCGGAGAAGTACCGTCAGGCAGTCAAGGAGGCGGTCGGGTACCTGAGGTTCTGTGCGGTGGTGGCTCGGATGCAGATCCGAGGAGGTCGCTACTTCACGCTCGAGGCACCGCCGACGGCGAGATCCTGGGACTGTGCGTCGGTTCTGGGCCTGTGTCGGGTGGCGGGAGTACACCGGGTGTCGGTCAACGGGTGCCAAGTGGGTTTGAAAGATCCGGTGACACAGAAGCTGATGTCCAAGGAGTGGTGCTTCGCGACCAACGCGGACATGCTCAAGTGGACGCTGAAGGAGCTGCGGTGCTCCCGTGATCATGAACATCAGTGGTGCTGGGACAGCTCGAAGGGTATTAAGAGGAGCGCGTTCTCGGAGAAGTACCCTGAGGACCTCTGCAGGAAGATAGCTGGTGCAATGGCAAGTCAGCTGGAGGCAGACTGCGTCTCCCAGACGGCCGACGCCCTGACGACGACTGAGGACGACGAGGTAATCAAGCGGCGGAAGCTATCGCTCGAGGCGTCCCTCAGGAGGTTGCACGCTAACCTTGGTCACCCGAGCAATGAGGACATGGTCAGGATCCTGAAGCACGCCGAGGCGAGTGAGATGGTGTTGGCCCTGGCGCGGACGTTTTCCTGCTCTGTCTGTGAAGGACGGCGGCTTCCCAAGGCCGTGCGGCCAGTGAAGGTGCCGTCGAAGTTGGCGCCATCGAGGCTGGTCGAGCTGGACGTGAAGGAGCTGCCAGGCTGGACGGAAGGGATGAAGGTGAAGGCCCTGAACGTCGTGTGCCCCAGCAGCGGTCTCCAGCAGATGCTACCCTTTTTCGTGCAAGAGACCGGCAAGGTGCTGAAGGAGCTCTTTGAGAACGGCTGGAGCCAGCCGCATGGACCTCCGGTACTTATCAAGTGTGATGCTGGAAAGACCAACCTGGGCCAGGAGATCGTCGACGCGTTCGAGAGGCAGGGCGCGGAGGTCAGCGACGCGGCTGGGGAGGCCCACGAACAAGTTGGTCACGCCGAGCGCCATGGCACCTGGTTCGAGGACATTCTGAACAAGGTGTTGGACCAGACGAATCCGAAGGACGAGGCCGAATACATGACTTGTGTGCGCGCGGTGGTGATGGCGAAAAATTCCCTCCTGCGTGTCCACGGCTTCTCGCCGTGCCAGATCGCCCTGGGGAGGAACCCGGAGGTCCCGACGGACTTGATGCAGGAGGAGCCGAACATCGTCGCCAACAGCGCTGCCCTACATGACGAGCCGTTCGCCGAGATGGAGAGATGCCGACAAGCTGCGAGGATCGCCGTTCTGGAATACATGGACAATCGCGCGGACAGGGTTGCTCTGGACAGCCGCCCCAGAGTCGCACAGTCATTCAAGCCGGGCGATCGCGTGGCTGTGTGGCGCCGAGGTCGGGGCATTCCCGGCAAGAAGGCTCACGCCCGCTGGCGCGGGTCGGCCGTGATCCTGGGCCCCGTGCGCGGCAATTTCTGGGTCGCCATGCCAGGCGCGGTGATCAAGGCGTCGCCGGAGCAGCTCCGGCACGCCACCGAGGAGGAGAAGCTGGCCGCCGAGGTCGTCCAGCCCGAGCTTCGAGCCCTGGCGAAGGAGTTCATGGACGGCCAGGGTCCGCAGCGCGGCTTCATGGACATCACCGCGGATGAGCGACCTCCCGGCGCAGCGCCTGCTGGCGCGGCTCCGAGCCCGGCGGCGCAGGAGCCGCCGGAGGAGCAGCGGAGGAGCCGCAGGTGCAGCCGAACTCCGATGACCGCGAGGGGGACGCTGAGGCGGCACAACCCGCTGATGTACCTGCCGCTCCACCGGCCGACGAGATGGCCGCTGAATCGAAGGTGCACCGCCGACTGGCGGGCAAGAGGGCGGTCTACCCGGCCGAGGTGCGGCCTCCCAAGGCGCCCAGGGTCGAACCTGAGGAACCGCTGCCAACTCCTCAGGCGAAGATGCCTAGGCTGTCGGAGGACGTCTGCAGCGTGCTGCTGGCGAGCGTGGTGTCCGACACCGTGGAGGACGAGAAGGAGCTGCGCGTGCTGTGCGTCAACTCCGAGGACGATGAGGAGCTGGAGGACGCGATGTTGGCCGGCGGGAGGCGCGAGCTCAACAGGAAGGATCCAAAGTGGACCAGCCGGGAGGGGCTCGCGAAGATCGACGCCGGCATTGGCAAGGAGGTGGACAACCTGTTCAACAAGAAGCAGGCGCTGGCGCCTGCGTCTCGGGTCGAGTCGGATGAGATCCGACGGAACAGTCCAGAGCGCATCGTCGGCAGCCGGATGATCCTGACGAGTAAGATCGACGACTCTGAGATGGAGGTGGTCAAGGCGCGCCTGTGCAGTCAGGGCTACATGGATCCCGACCTGATGCAGCTCGTGCGCGAGAACAAGACCTCCTCCCCGACCCTATCACAGAACGGGAAGGTCGTGGCCTGCCAGCTGTTGGCTTCGCACGGCTTCCAGGTTCAGATCGGGGACGTCGAGGGGGCCTTCCTCGAGGCGGACCCCATCAAGCGCAAGAATGGGGACCTGTACCTCAAGCAGCCGCGCGGAGGCCTTCCCGGCTTGCACCCCGACCAGCTGCTGAAGGTCATCAGGCCGATCTACGGTTTCAACGACGCCCCGGCTCAGTGGTGGGGCAAATTCAGGGACACCGTCCTGGACTGGAAGCCGAGCGACGGGTGCGAGGGCTGGCGCCAGTCCAAGCTCGACCCGTGCCTGTTCTTCCTGTTCGAGGGTCGGCAACTGCAGGGACTGATATCGACGCACGTCGATGACATACTGACTGGAGGAAAAGGGAAAAAGTACAACGCTTTCATCAGATTTCTGCGCATGAGGTTCCCTTTTCCCAAGTGGAAGGTCAACGAGGGGAAGTTCTGTGGGTCATATCTTGTCCAGAATCCCGTGACCATGGAGATAACCGTGTCTCAGAAGGAGTTCGCTGAGTCGATGAAGCCCGCTGGCGTGAGACCCCGAGCGCCCCCGGAGACCCCGGCAACCGAGAAGGAAATCGCGAACTTCCGCGCGATGCTCGGTAGTGGCAACTGGTTAGCTCGAGAGTCCAGGCCAGATCTAGCAGCCCAGGTCTCGATGGGCCAGCAGTGCATGCCCAGGCCGACGGTGGGGGAGGTGAGACACGGGAACGCGATCGTGAGGAGGGCAAAACAGTTCTCGAACCTGTCCTGGAAGATCAAACCGATTCCGATCGAACGTCTCCGGGTCATCATGCACGCCGACGCCTCGAACCAGAACGCCTCGAAATCCGGGACCCAGGCAGGTTACGTCATCGCTGCGACCGACGAGAACATGATCCGAAACGAGTTGAGCCCCTGGAGCCCGCTGGTCTGGAAAAGCTATCGCCTTCGTCGAGTTACATCGTCGACTCTCGCCGCGGAGACTCAGGCCCAGATGGACGGCCTAGGTCACCTCGAGTGGATCTCCTGCCTGCTCCTCGAGGGCAGCGATGGAAAATTCTGCTTGCGTCGTCGATCTGAGTGCCTTCCGAAGTTGGCTCCCATTGCGGTCACGGACTGTAAGTCGTTGTACGATCACATCGTCGGCTGTGGGAGTGCGGGGTCATGTTCGGACAAGCGAGTGGCGGTCGATCTAGTCATCACTAAGGAGAGCGTGAAACGTCTAGGTGTGAGCTATCGGTGGGTACCATCAGCCCTTCAGCTAGCAGATATATTGACTAAAGACAAAGCCGAGCCAGCAGATATGTTGAGAGCCACAATGACAAGCGGTAAATATCAGTTAGCCGACGAGCCAGCCGTCATGGCAGCAGCAGCCCAAGAGCGTGTCCGTCGTCAGCTTCTTTCGGCTGGCAGCAGGAAGGATCGGCCCAGTCGCCAGCCGACGCCACCGGCGCCCGGCCATGGTCAAATTCGAGAGCTGCCTGACGGAGGACGGAGTCAGGAGCCTGTTCGAGAGCATCCAGGCGGAGCCAGTCCGCCACTCGGGGACGACGTGCAAGGTCGTGACCAACATGCAGATCCTGGGAGATCCAGACAGCCGCCAGCACCGCAATCGTGTGACGTTGACGTGGAGCAAGGGGACTGGAAACATCGCCATCAGAACGGCGGCCATCATCGAGGACTCGGCGCTGCTGTACATGCAGCACCTGGACAGCGCCTACCTCGCGGTGCTGGACGGCAAGGGCCCGGAGGTGCTCGAGGGCATGGAGTCAGTCATGGAAAGCCTACGGGTACCGGCGCAGCACTCATACGAGGGCGTGCCAGGACAGTCAGATTCGGACGCGTGGAGCGTCATTTCTACGAAGCTCCCCGAGGACAGGGAGTTCGTCCAGGCGATCGAGAACCTGTGCGAGTGGGGGAACCAGGAGCTGGCGGACTACGACGACCAGCGCCTGAAGTTCATCAAGATGATGATCCGTGAGTTCAAGGCGTCCCGAGACTTTCTTCTCACGACGGTTGACGAGGGCATGGAGGACGGGGAGGCCGAGCAGCCGACGCCGACCGCTGCCACTCCCTCCTCGTCTCCTCCGAGCTCGAGGAGCCGGGTGCCGCCCCGGGCGCCGTGAGCTTGAGAGTTTTGCGTTTAGGGTGTGCAGCCTCAGTGACGCACAATTTTTGTTTTTAGTCAGTGCTGATCTCAGGGCCCCGGGGAGGCCCCTGGTGTGTATGTTACTGTCGTGCATGTGCGCGTTGATGCTGCAGCACTTTGGCTTGCCACAGGTGTGGAAAAGAGGGGGCGGGCGCTCCCTCCTCGGAGCCCAATCTGCAAATATGTAGGAATTGTGGCGCCTCTTGGGGGACTCTTTGGGGCCTCTTGGGGGCCTCTTGGGGCCCTCTTCGGGCTTCCTGGGGATCTCTTGTGGGCCTCTTGGGGCCTCTCGGGAACCTCTTGGGGCCTCCTGTGAGCCTCTTGGGGCCGAAGGCTCGAAATGTCCATTCGGGTCCCCCGTCTGGGCACTCTCCTGGAGCCGTCTTGGGGTCCTCTTGGGCCGCCTTGGAGGCGTCTTGGGCCGTCTTGGGGCCCTCTTCGGCAGTTAGGGAACCCTCTTGGGGGCCTCTTGGGCCGTCTCGGGGCGATTTTGGGGGCCTCTTGGGCCGTCTAGGCAAAAACGCCAACATCTGTCAAAAACATATGGGGAATTCTGGAATTTTGCCTGTTGGTGCTCCCGTGGGGGAGCTCCTCGAGGCCTTTTGGGGCGCTTTGCAGGCCTCTTGGGCCGTCTGGAGGCCGTCAAGGCGTCTGGGACAGATCGTTCAGCGATTCGGGGTTCTATTGGACTGTCTTTGGGGCCTCTTGGGGCACTCTTGGCCATTCTTAGGGTTTTTTTGAACTCAGGGACTCCCCGGGGGGGCGTCGTATCTGACCCCCCTCCCCCGGGGCCCCCTCCCCCCCGGCGGGGGAGGGATCGAAGAGAAGGGACTTCCTTCGAGTCAATTTCGACGTTGCTCAACTTCGATTGGGCTGGCGGGGGGGAGTTTCGACGAGCCCAGGGAAAGGGGGAGGCAGGGAGAGGGGGCGACAGAGACGACGACCAACGAATGACGGAGATGACGACTTGAACGGACAAGCCCCTCACACACGCCGACCGTTGAGCCCCGTCCCGCTCTGAGCCAGACGCTGCTCGCCTCTCTGTTTTTCTTTGAGCTTCGGAGCGCGGCCCGCCCTAGCTTGCTCGGCGTCCGACCCGTTTCGTGCGCCCGCTAATTAACCCCAGTAAGCGATTAAGGAACCCCCCCCCCCCCCCTTCCGGCGAAAGGATAACGCACCCGGCGCCCGGAAGCGTTATCCTGGCACCAGGAGGGGGTACACCAGATCGCACGGGTCCCACGGAGTCCCGCAGGTCTCGCAGGTCCCACAAGTTTCAAAGTGGTTCCCGACGGGTCTCGCAGGGGGGGGGGCTTCTTAATCGCTTCCAATCCCTCAGGACCACATGAAACCATTCCCTCCTCCTGTCTCTCCTCCCTCCTCCCCCCACCTCCTCCCTCCTCCCCCCCTCGCGTGGCACTGTCTCAACACCATAGGGGGTGCGTAGGAGGTGGTCTCTCACCGCGGTCTCTATACGTCCCAGTCGTCCAAGCATAGCAGGCGTGGCACTTTCTCGACACCATAGGGGGTGCACAAAGGGGTGGTCTCTCGCTGCGGTACACACACACTGAGGACGAGAACGAGGGCGAGGACGAGCACGAGGACGATGACGAGGGCGAGGACGAGGACGAGGACAAGGACGAGGACGACGACGACGACGACGACGACGACGACGACGACGACGACGACGACGGCGAGGGCGACGGGGACGGGGACGGCGACGGCGACGGCGGCGGCGGCGACGGCTGCGGCGACGGCGACGGCGACGGCGACGCAGCACCTTCGGCTCAGGCTTCAGGCTTCAGGCTGCAGCCTTCAGGCTTCCTCCAGGCTTCCGGCTTCAGGCTTCAGGCTTCAGCCTGCAGCCGTCAGATGCAGATGGTGCAGGGCTTCGTCAGCGCCCTCGCCGTCGCCGCGGTCGCCGCGGTCGCCGCGGCCCCGCTGGTCCACCTCCTCCTCCTCCTCCTCCTCGTTCTCTTCCATCTCCGTAGCTCAGGTCAGCGAGCAGCTGGTGGTCAGCGTGCTCGGTCTGGCAGTCCTCTTCGTCCTCGGCGCCATCTTGTGGAAGATCAGCGTGGTTTCAGAGAACCTCGACGGCATGTACTACATCGTCGATGGGGTATCTCAGCGCTGCGCGTTCATCGAGCGGCGCCTCATGGGCTTGGAATTCAGCCCATTCGAATGCTGCCGTCAGGTCATCTCGGCAATTGTCGAGTGGGACTTGAATCAGGATGCGGCGTACGGCAGTCGTCAAGCCTTTCAGCAACTCAGCCGCTACTCGCGCAACCTCTACCAGCGCACTCACACCGTGCCTTCAGCGGCGCTCCTCAGCATCATCGTCAACAAAGCAATGACTGAGTCCGGTGAGGCCTCAGACGGCGTGAAGATCACGACGTTGAAGGCGGACTTCCGCAATCAGCGGGGTCAGCATCTTCACGGTCAGCAGTACGACGAGACAGCGAGCAAGGAGAACCGCATGGGTCAGTTGACGCCTCAGGAGATCGTGGACCTGTACGGCTTTTATTAGGCCGTTCCTCAGGACTGAGGGCTGGGAGCCAGGACTGCGGAGTAGGGGGCCCTCTCCTCCCCCCCCCCTCTCCTCCCCCGTGCAATTCCTTGTCCTTTCCTATTCTGAGCCTTTCTTTAGTTTTCCTCAGCTCTTTTTCAGCTTTTCCTTAGCTTTTCTCAGCTTTTCCTTAGCTTTTCTCAGCGTTTCCTTAGCTTTTCCTTAGCTTCCCCTTAGCTTTTCTCAGCTTTTCCTAAGCTTTTCTCAGCTTTTCCTGAGCTTTTCTTGAGCTTTTCTCAGCTTTTCCTTAGCTTTTCTCAGCTTGTCCTTAGCTTTTCCTTAGCTTTCCCTTTTTCTCAGCTTTTCCTTAGCTTTTCTTAGTTTTTCCTTAGCTTTTCCTTAGCTTTTCTGAGCTTTTCCTTAGCTTTTCTCAGCTTTTCCTCAGCTTTTCTCAGCTTTTCCTTAGCTGTCCTCAGCTTTTCCTTAGCTTTATTCAGCTCTTCCCTACCTTTTTCTAAACTTTTCCTTAGCTTTTCCTTAGCTGTTCTTAGCTTTTCCTAAGCTTTTCTTAGCTTTTCCTTCGCTGTTCTGAGCTTTTCCTTAGCTTTTCTCAGCTTTTCCTCAGCTTTTCTCAGCTTTTCCTTAGCTGTCCTCAGCTTTTCCTTAGCTTTATTCAGCTCTTCCCTACCTTTTCCTTAGCTTGTCCTTAGCTTTTCCTTAGTTTTTCCTTAGCTTTTTCTCAGCTTTTCCTTAGCTTTTTTCAGCTTTTCCTTAGCTTTTTCTCAGCTTTTCCTTAGCTTTGTTCAGCTCTTCCCTACTTTTTCTCACTTTTTCCTTACCTTTTCCTTAGCCTTTCCTAAGCTTTTCCTTAGCTTTTCCTGAGCTTTTCTCAGCTTTTCCTTAGCTTTTCTCAGCTTTTCTCAGCTTTTCCCCAGCTTTTCCTTGGGGAAGGGGACGGCAGGGAGGGGAGGGCGAGCTTAGCCTGTCAGGCAGATGGTGTTAGCCTGTTAGCCTGTCTCCCCGCCTTCAGTTCCAGCGCGGCTCCAATTTTTTCAGGTGGCTTTCAGTGCTCGCGTTTTGAACGAGACCGCTCCCTTCAGCGCCAGGGCTTTCAGCGCCGGGGCGTCACGTCGACGCCAGGGCTGTCAGCGCTCGCTGACGCTTTAAGAGATCAGGCGCCGTGCGCAGGCGTCGCTCAGAAACACATCGCCTTGCTCTCTTTCGGTGCATCGCATTCAGTGGTGCCACCGCGCTCGGGCGGGCGACCTGGGGGAGGGGCTGGGGCGCAATTTCTGCGTGGACGCAACGGGGGGGGGTGGGGCTAATTATTGTTTCGCAAGGAGCGAAAGGCCCCGACGCGCACCTAGGACATCTCAGCAAATTCTCAGGCTTTGCGTGATCCCCACCAGCCCATCCAGAATACATCCAAACGAGGAGAGACATCAGCTGTTCTCAGCGCTCGCCTTCTCAGCCATGTCAGCGACCCAGGCACCGATTGTTCGCCTTCTCAGCTATGTCAGCTGTTCTCAGAGCTCGCCTTCTCAACTGCGTCAGCTGTTCTCAGAGCTCGCCTTCTCAGCTATGTCAGCTATGATTGAGTTGCGTCGCATTCAGTGGCGCTGCCGCGCGATTCCGCAACCGCGCTCGGGCGGGCGACTGGGGGGAGGGGCTGGGGTGCATTTTTTGCGTGGACGGAACAAGGGGTGGGCCTAATTATTATTCCGCAAGGAGCGACAGGCCCCGACGCGAACCCAGGACATCTCAGCTTTTCCTCAGCTTTTCTGAGCTTTTCTTTAGCTTTTCGCAGCTTTTCCTCAGCTTTTCTCAGCTTTTCTTTAGCTTTTATCAGCTTTTCCTCAGCTTTTCTTAGCTTTTCCTTAGCTGATCCTTAGCTTGTCTCAACTTTTCCTTAGCCTTTCTCAGCGTTTCCTTAGCTTTTTCACAGCTTTTCCTTACCTTTCCTTTGCTTTTATCAGCTTTTCCTCAGCTTTTCTTAGCTGTTCCTTAGCTTTTCTCAGCTTTTCCTTAGCTTTTCTAAGCTTTTCTAAAGCTTTTCTTTGCTTTTCCGGAGCTTTTCTCAGCTTTCCTCAATTTTTTCTCAGCGTTTCCTTTGCTTTTCCTTCGCTGTTCTCAGCTTTTCCTTAGCTTTCCTCAGCTTGTCCTTAGCTTTTCTCAGCTTTTCTTTAGCTTTTCTTTAGCTTTTATCAGTTTTTTATCAGCTTTTTCCCAAGTTTTTCTTTAGCTGTTCCTTAGCTTTTCTTAGCTTTTCCTTAGCTTTCCTTCGCTGCTCTCAGCTTTTCCTTAGCTTTCCTCAGATTTTCCTTAGCTTTTTTCGGCTTTTCTTTAGCTTTTCCTTAGCTTTTATCAGCTTTTATCAGCTTTTCCACAGCTATTCCTTAGATGTTCCTTAGCTTTTCTCAGCTTTTCCTTAGCTTTTCTCAGCTTTTCTTTAGCTTTTACCAGCTTTTCCTTACATTTCCTTTTGCTTTTATGAGCTTTTCTTAGCTTTTCTTAGTTTTTCCTTAGCTGCTCCTTAGCTTTTCTCAGCTTTTCCTTAGCTTTTCTCAGCTTTTCTTTTGCTTGCCTTTGCTTTTCCTGAGCTTTTTTTGAATTTCACATTGATCCACTCATACTCTGGCTCGGGGATTTATTTTGGGTCCGTCCGGGTGCTAAGATAACGCCTCGGTGCGGGGCGGGGGCGATGCCCTGGGATGGACCGCCCCTCCTACGACGGCCGAAAAAATCAATTTTTCCAAAAGGGGTTGCAATGCAAATCTCATTGGACAAATCGGGGCTGGAGGAAGAGAGGGAGGAGGAGGAGGAGGAGGAGGAGGAAGAGGAGGAGGAGGAGGACACGGAGGAGGACGCGCTCACAGACAAGGCTCCCGCCTGAGACTTCCTCCATATTCAGGCCTCAGGATTCCAGACAAGGCTCCCTCCTAAAAGAATAAGGAAACGCATGCGGAGGAGTCAGACAGCTTCAGTGGCCACGCGTCTTTCCAGTGCTCGACCCTCGCTGTTCGGTGCCGTAGTTAACCATTTACACGGATCCACTAAAACTCTGGCTCGGGGATTTATTTTGGCCCTGCCGGGTGCTAAGATAACGCCTCGGTGCGGGGCGGGGGCGATACCCTGGGATGGACCACCTCATACGACGGCCGAAAAATCAATTTTTCCAAAAGGGGTTGCAATAGAAATCTAATTGGAAAAATCGGGGCTGGAGGAAGAGCAATAGGAGGAGGAGGAAGAGGAGGAGGAGGAGGAGGACACGGAGGAGGACGCGCTCACAGACAAGGCTCCCGCCTGAGACTTCCTCCATATTCAGGCCTTTGGATTCCAGACAGGGCTCCCTCCTGAAAGAATGAGGAAACGCGTGCGGAGGAGTCAGACAGCTTCAGTGGCCACGCGTCTTTCCAGTGCTCGACCCTCGCTGTTCGGTGCCGTAACCATTTTGGCTCAAGCTTGCTGGGCTCAAGCCGGTTGGTTCAAGCCTGTTGGCATTAGCTCTGTTGAGATCAGCTCATGGAAGATATCCTCAGCTTCTTTGTGATTTGGTCAGCTTCCTGCGCCGTCTTCGGCTTCGTCGCAGGGTGGCGCTGCCGCGCGCGGGTCAGGGTTGCGTCGTCAGCACCCCCCTCGAAAGTCCAGGCAGAGGAGAAGGGCGAGGCGGTCAGCGATCCTCCACGGGCAGTGCTCAGGAATCAGTTTGGACGTCACGTCGAGGCTCTCTTCCACACGACCGGTGAGCGCACGATGGTTCACGCTTCAGCCAATTGCCCTAGGCTGAAGTCAGCCTCGAAGCATGCGATGAGGCGGGAGTTGTGCTCAGAATGTTTCCCAGACAAGCCGCGGCGTTGAGGCGTCCGCTTTGAGGCGCTATTCAGTTTTCAGCTTATCGTGCAGTTTTCAACCGGATTGCTGAGCTCACAAACTTTTCAGCATCCATCATTCATTATATGTTCCTCTCTTCACAAAGGCTCTTCGTTAGGACGCGGAGGAGGAGTCAGTGTCCTTCGTGAGGCCCTCGTGAGACGGATGGTCCGGGTGAGAGCTTCAGTGGTCCAGCGTCTTTCCAGTGCTCGGCCTTCAGACGACGGCGCCCCAGGAGAGGTTCCTCCACGCGTGTATCCAGCGCGCTCTCAGCGCGTGTCTGGCTGCTCAGTGGAGTGCTCAAGTGCTATGCCTGCTACAGTACTCCGATGAAGTGCGGGCTCCACAGGGAGGGGCTCCCGCCTGAGACTTCCTCGAATAATGGGCAAGCATAACCACAAGAAAAAGAATAAGAATAAGAGAGCCCAATAAGAGGGCCCAATAAGAGTCCAAGACGGTCCAGGAGGCATCCACGAGGCACCCTAAAGGGCTCCAGGGAGCTTCAGTAGGCGTTTTGGTTCAGAAGAGCTCGAGAGTGTTCAGCTTCTCACGCAAGCTTCAGTTCCGCAATGTCTTCAGTCCCGCCATGTCCGCAGGAGTTTTCGGAGTCTTCAGATTATTTCGGGCGCGGAGTTCCTCAGGGCTTCGACGCCATGACGGAAGAGGAGCTCAGGCGCTACAAGTACCCAAGTGAGGACGAGGCCGCGTCAGTCAAGAAACGCCCTGCAGCCAAGACAGCACCGAGGAAGAGGCCTGCCGCGGAGATCAGCAAAGAGGCCGCGTCAGTCAAGAAACGCCCTGCGCAGAGCACAGGGAGTGGGGCTCAGGAGACGACTCAGGAGAGTGAGGACTCCCACAACGGCAGCTACGATGAGCCGCCCCGGGATCAGCCACAGGGACAGCTTCGCAAGCCAACCACGATGAGCCAGCTGTTCAGCCGCCTCGGGCCTTCCGGCGCCGCGCCTTTCAGGGGCCTCCTCTGAGCCCTCATGACTCAGGGCTTGAGCCCTCATGAGACAGCTCAGGAGCTCGTCAGCGGGATGGGGGTTGGGGAAAGGAGGAGGGAAGTCGAGCTCAGTCTGTCAGGCCTGTGAGTCCGTCAGGCTGTCAGTTTTGCGGTCAGTTCAGCCTGTCAGGCCGCTTCAGGCTTCAGAGACTCTCTCAGCGCGTTTTGGCCGCTTCAGGGATTGTATACGTTTTGGCCGCTTCAGGAATTGTATACGGTTTCAGGACTCTCTCAGCGCTACTCAGCGTCAGAGTCATCAGCGTCATCGTCATTACCATCACCGTCATCATCACTTCCTCACAATTCATTCACAAGTCATCAGCGTCATCGTCATTACCATCACCGTCATCATCACTTCCTCACAATTCATTCACAAACAAAGCTCTCGCCTAAGACTTCCTCCATATTCAGGCGTCACGTTTTCTCAGCTTTTCCTGAGCTGTTCTGAGCTTTCCCTTAGCTTTTTTTTTTCAGATGTTCCTAAGCTTTTCCTCAGCTTTTCCTTACATTTCTCAGCTTTTCCTTTGCTTTTTCTCAGCTTTTCCTTAGCTTTTTCAGCTTGTCCTTACTTTCTCTGTGCTTTTCCTTAGCTTTTCTCACATTTTCCTTAGCTTTTCCTTAGCTTTTCTCAGCTATTCCTTAGCTTTTCTCAGAGCTGTTCCTTTGCTTTTCTCAGTTTTTCCTTAGCTTTTCCGTAGCTTTTCCTTAGCTTTTCTTAGCTTTTCTTCAGCTTTGCTAAAGTTTTTCTTGGCTTTTCTATGTTTTTTTCTGCAGCTTGTTTCACCTTTTCCTTAGCTTTTCTTTAGCTTTTCTCAGCTTTTCCTTAGCTTTTCTTTGCTTTCCCTTAGCTTTTCTCACCTTTTCCTTAGCGTTTCTTTAGCTTTTCTCAGCTTTTCTTGAGCTTTTCCTTAGTTTCCTTAGCTTTTTCCCAGCTTTTCCTGAGCTTTTCCCAGCTTTTCCTCAGCTTTTCTTTAGCTTTTCCTTAGCTTTTCTCAGCTGTTCCTTAGCTTTGCTCAACTTTTCCTTAGCTTTTCTCAGCTCTTCCATAGCTTTTCTAAGCTTTGTCTCAGCTGTTCCTTAGCTTTTCTCAGCTTTTCTTTTGTTTTCTCAATTAGTCCTCAGACAATCAGCGCGTCAGACAAGGCTCCCGCTTGAGACTTCCTCCCAATTCATGCGTCAGGAGTATTCAAGTGCTATGCCTGCTAGAATACTCCGATGACCAGCCTCGGATTAACTACCACCATGAAGTGCGGGCCCCATAGGGAGGGGCTCCCGCATGAGACTTCCTCACAGTTCACTCACACACACGGCTCCCGCCTGAGACTTCCTCCCAAAGAACGGCCGTGCCTACGGATGACAGAATAAATTTGACGGTGCGGGTGCTAAGATAACGCCACGGTGCGGCGGGGGCGATGCCCTGGGATGGGCCACCCCCAACGACGGCCGGGAAAAATATGTTTTCCAATAGGGGTTGTAATCAGCATCGTATAGGACAAGGATAATGAAGAATATTATAAACAGGAAAGAATAAGAATACGAATCCTTTTCGCCGTCACCCTCATCATGACTTCCTCACAATTCACTCACAGACAAGGCTCCCGCCTGAGACTTCCTCCATATTCAGGCGTCAGGAGTGCTCAAGTGCTATGCCTGCTGCAGTACTCCGATGACCCGCCTCGGACTAACTACCAACTGAAGTGCGGGCCCCATGGGGAGGGGCTCCCGCCTGAGACTTCCTCACAGTTCACTCACAGACAAGGCTCCCGCCTGAAACTTCCTCCATAAGAGCGGCCGTGCCTACGGAGGACGGAATAAATTTGACGGTGCGGGTGCTAAGATAACGCCACGGTGCGGAGGGGGCGATGCCTTGGGATGGACCACCCCCTACGACGGCCGGGAAAAGCATTTTTTCAATAGGGGTTGTAATAAGAATCGTATAGGACAAGGATACTGAAGAATCTTATACAAAGAAAAGAATAAGAATACGAATCAGGAGACCCTCGTGACACCCTCGTGAGACCCTCGTGAGACGGATGGTCCGGGTGAGAGCTTCAGTGGTCCAGCGTCTTTCCAGTGCTCGGCCTTCAGACGACGGCGCCCCAGGAGAGGTTCCTCCACGCGTGTATCCAGCGCGATCTCAGCCCGTGTCGGGCTGCTCAGTGGAGTAGCGTGCGCGTCCAGCCCCGCCTCTTCTCCCTCCCCATCCTCCTCCGTAGCCATCCTGGCTCAGGAGGGCCTGACTCTTCTGAAGTCATGGAGCGCTTCTTGCGACCAGGAGCCATACTCAGGCCTAAGGAAGGGCCCAGGCCGAAGCGTGGACCAGGTCGTCCCCCGAAGGTGCGGACGACTCAGCAGGACTCAGAGCCGCCGCACCCACCCGACTCAGCAGCAACTGCTTCGTCAGCGGCTTCGGCAGCTCCAGCGGGACTTCCAGCTCAGGAGCAAACGCAGGCTGCGCCGCGCAGGGCCAGGGGAAGGAGCAGGCCGCCCGCGGTGCCCGCAGACCCAGCTGCCAGGGAGGCCGCCGCCGAGGCTCTCAGGCCGAGCAGGGTGAGGAGGACAGACAGCCTCCAGAAGCGTGTTCTGGAAGGGAAGATCAGCTCAATGTCAGCTCAGTTGGCACAGGTCACGGCTGAGGTCGCGCGGCTCCAGGGGACAGGCACGGGGGCCGAGGCAGCTCAGGCACGAGAGGCTGCACAGCAGGAGCAGGAGCAGGAACTCTCGAGGCTCAGGGGCTTGCTCCTTGGTCCTCGGCCTCAGGCCTCACGCCTCTGGGGCGAGCACGGCCACCTCGGAGGCGATTCAGGCGCTCAGGGCAAGGACTTCGGAGAGCTCGGCAGGACAGGGGCCTTGGACAACTCGGGAGGGTTCGGTCACTCAGGATCAGCCGCTGGACGCCTGCAGGGCGAGGGCGAAAGGCTAGAGGAGGCTCGCAGGAACGGACTTAGGGGCAAGTCAGCGGGTCAGCTGGGCGCCATGTACGGACGGTGCGGTGGCAGGCCTCCTAAGGAGAAGGACTTCGAGGCCCTTGAGCTCCCCTCTTCAGTCCGCCTGGTCCTCAGTCCAGAAGACCATAAGAAGATCCCTATGCTTGGTCACAAGAAGAAGGCCGCTCAGTACATTGAGGACCAGCTCATCGCTGTAGGCTTCGTGAAGGGGTCAGGCGAAAAGGCTCCTGAGCCAACTGAGGACCAGTGGAAGAAGATCAGGCCCCTCTTCGGGAAAGGCGTCAAGACGAGGCAGCTCGTGAGGATCTATGAGCAGAAAGATAAGGTGGAGAAAGCCATTAAGAAGCTACGCCTGGGCAGGTCAGGCGGCATCTTCAGCCGCCGGAAGAAGAAGCAGGGCCTGTCAGGACAGGCAGGCAAAGGTGCCAGGGCCATTGAGCGCCACGTAAGTGGGTCAGCTGAGAAGAAAGGGCCCGGTAAGCGGAGCCTCCTCATGCCAGTGTTTGATGAGGTGCATAAGACGTTCTTGAGCTGGCGTAAGGGAGGTCAGTATGTCGATGAAGGTGACTTGTACTTAGAGTACTGCTACCAGGCCGATCAGATGAAGACGCGTCTCGAAGCTCAGAGGAACCCAGAAGGTTGGTTGCCGAGTCGTCAGAGGGCCCTCCTTGAGGAGATTGAGAAGCGTGAGAAGGCCATTCAGAAGAGTGAGAAGATGGCTGAGTACACAACTGATGTCATTAAGGAAACGTACGGCATCAGGTTGTACAAGCCTCAGCGCCTCCTGAGCATTTCCTTGGAGGAGGAGGAGAAGCGCACCCTTCAGGGATGGTGCAGCTTCGACCAGGCTGTCAGGCTTGCCTGCTTCGACTCCGTGGAGGACCTCTCAGACATGGTCGCTGACGCTAAGGGATTCAGAGACAACATCCAGAATTTGGTGATCTTCATGTCCGATCAGGCGCCGATGTGGCTAAACATCAGCCCAGGGAAGCAGCTCTACGCTGAGGGGGAGGTTCAGGACCGCAAAGGCCCCAAGCAGACTTCAGTCCAGGCTCCCAAGGATCAGATCATCAACAGCGATGAGGAGGACGACGCACAGGGGATGACTCAGCTCAGAGGGGAAAACTCTGCTGATCAGGATAAATTCAGAATCACTGTTGATCTGGAACAGAGAGTCTATGGATGGTGTTCAGACACGTCAGACCCGCACTTCCAGTGGGGAACAACCTCAGTGGTGTTCACCGGCGCTCACTGCAGGCTCGCAAACATTTCAGAAGACGGGAGGTGGATTAAGACTGAGCGCTTTCACGTCGACGGTAAGGAGGTCGTCAGGCTGGCAGGCAACATGGTGCCTGAGGC
Source organism: Prorocentrum cordatum (assembly GCA_963575745.1). Taxonomy (NCBI): domain Eukaryota; class Dinophyceae; order Prorocentrales; family Prorocentraceae; genus Prorocentrum; species Prorocentrum cordatum. Next base: position 219,496 of record CAUYUJ010014913.1, read on the forward strand.
TCTCGCTAAGTCATTGAGATCGCTGAGGCGACGGACCTGTTTGAACCCGCAATCGCAGGGCACGAGCGGGAGCAGTGCGAGGGGCTTATTTTCTGAAATCGTTTTTCTCCTTCTCGTAGCTTTTCTTCAGCTTTTCTCTACATTTTCCTCAGCTTTTCCTAAGCATTTCTCAGCTTTTCCTTAGCTTTTTCACAAATTTTCCTTAGCATGTTTTAAACTTTTCTCAGCTTTTCCTTAGCTTTTCTCAGTTTTTCCCTAGCTTTTCCTTAGCTTTCCCTTGGCTTTTCTCAGCTTTTCCTGAATTTTTCTCAGCTTTTCCTTAGCTTTTCTCAGCTTTTCTTTAGCTTTTCCTTAGCTTTCATTAGCTTTCCTCAGCTTTCCCTTAGCTTTTCTCAGCTTTTCATTAGCTTTTCCTTAGCTTTTCTTAGCTTTTCCTTAGCTGTTCCTGAGCTTTTCCTTAGCCTTTCCTTAGCTTTTCTCAGCTTTTCTTTACCTTTTCGCAATTTTTTTCAGTTTTTCCTTAGCTTTTCCTTAGCTTTCCCTTGGCTTTTCTCAGCTTTTCCTGAGCTTTTTTCGGCGCTTTTCCTTAGCCTTTCCTTAGCTTTTCTCAGCTTTTCCTTAGCTTTTCACAGCTTTTCCTTAGCTTTTCTCAGCTTTTCCACAGCTTTTCTCAGCTTTCCCTGCGCTTTTCTTAGCTTTCCCTTAGCTTGTCCTTTGCTTTTCCTAGCTGTTCCTTAGCTTTTCCTGAGCTTTTCTCAGCTTTTCCTAAGCTTTTCTCAGCTGTTCCTTAGCTTTTCCTTAGCTTTTCCTTAGCTTTTCCGCAGCTTTTCCTCAGCTTTTTTGAGCTTTCCTTTCTATATTTTCTGCACTCTCGTGCTGCTCCCGCTCCGCTCTGCCCTTGCAGGAGCGGACAAGGTCCGTCAGGTCAGAGAACAAGGCCCTGTTTCAACGCCTCGCAGACCTGGACGTTGAGATATATCAGCAGCCAGCAGGGTTCGAGGACTCAGTGATTACGTGCTGGAAACTTGAGGAACAATCTCAGGCCGCCAGCTGCAGCATCGGTCTCAGAGACATGTTCGCGGGCGCCCTGTCAGAGTCTTCTCTGAACACCTCAGCCGCTTTGGGTCAGCTACCTGTGTTCATCAGAGGTAAGATGACCGCGGCCGTGCAGGTGACGGACACCGACGTGGCCTTCAGGCTGAAGGCCAAGGTGAGGAGAAGGCAGCAGGAGCTCAGGAAAGAGCTACAGCGGCTAGCGGAGTCGGAGAGCACCAGAGCCATTTTCAAATGCGGGACGCATGAGGTCCTCAGGACCTTAGCTTCAGCTTTGGAGGACCTGATCGCAGACTTTAAGGCGGACAGCACGCTCAAGAAGGCTTGCGTCAGGAATGGGTGGACGGTGCTCAGGCCGAAGCCCAGCCAGAAAGCTTTCGTCAGGGCCAACGAGGAGAAGTGGTTTCAGGACAGCGATCTTAAGATCGGACAGCGCCGCCTGCGCAGCGGCTGGGTTCAGAAACGGTTCGGCAACCTCGATGATCAGGGGATGCCTAAGGACGCGCCTGCCCTCAGCGAGCAGGACAAGGTCCAGGAAGGCGAGGCCAGCGTCCACGGGGCCCCAGGAGACCTCAGTGTTCTGGCGACGTGGCAGGACATGCAGGCATCAGGAGAGCTCTCGGAGGCTGCGTTGAAGGATCTCAGCCAGCAGGCATGGTTGTCCATGGAGGTGAACGACGTCGAGGGCATCGAGGGCATAGAGGAAGCAAAGGCGCTGCTCAGGACACCAGCGCAGAGGAGGAAAGACTTAGGGATCGATCAGCACCTCACAAGTCAGAAGCCCGACCCGGTCAGGAGGCAGAAGAGGCAGAAGGGACGGAAGGAAAGGGCTGAGGCCAGGGCTGCGTCGAGGACAGGTGTCCTCACGGCAGTCAGGAAGTTGAGGTCTGAGGGCTACTCCGCGGGGCAGGCGTGCAGCATGTCCGTGGTGCCTAAGGTTGGTAACAAGAAGGTCAAGAATAATAAGCTCTTAAAGTCACAGGTTAAGAAACAGAAAGTGCTTCAGGGTCTGGCGAAAAAGCGGCAGAAGGACAGGGAGAAGGCGGAAGCTAAGGCCAAGGCCGCAGAGGACGAGGAGGCGCTCAAGCAGCAGAGCTTGGAGCAGGCCTGGCAGGAGTCGAGGTACTCAGAAAGAAGTAGTGGCGCCCTCCAGGTTTCGTATTCTTTTGTCATTAGTTTGAGCTTTCTCAACAGGGTTCTCAGCTTTTCCTGAGCTTTTCCCAGCTTTTCTTAGCTTTTCCGTAGCTTGTCCTTAGCTTTTCCGTAGCTTGTCCTTAGCTGTTCTAAGCTTTTCCTTAGCTTTTCTCAGCTTTTCCTCAGCCTTTCTCAGCTTTTCCATAGCTTTTCTCAGCTTTTCCTGAGCTTTTCTCAGCTTTTCATAGCTTTTCCATAGCTTTTCCTTAGCTTTTCCTTAGCTATTCTTAGCTCTTCTCAGCTTTACCTGAGCTTGTCTCAGCTTCCCCCAAGCCTTTCTCAGCTTTTCCTTAGCTTTTCTCAGCTTTTCTCAGCTTTTCCTTAGCTTTTTTCCTGAGCTTTTCCTTAGCTTTTCTCAGCTTTTCTTTAGCTTTCCCTCAGCTTTTCCTCAGTTTTTCCTAAGCTTTTCTCAGCTTCCCCTTAGCTTTTCTCAACTTGTCCTTAGCTGTTCCTTAGCTATTCTCAGCTTTTCTTTAGCTTTTCCACAGCTTTTCCTTAGCTTTTCCTTAGCTTTTCGTTGCTACCCCCCAGCTTTTCTCAGCTTTTCTGTTGCTTTTTCCTCAGCTTTTCCTCAGCTTTTCCTTAGCTTTTCTTTGCTTTTCCTTAGCTTTTTTCAGCTTTTCCTTAGCTGTTCCTTAGCTATTCTCAGCTTTTCTTTAGCTTTTCCTTAGCTTTTCCTTAGCTTTCCCTCAGCTTTCTGGCTCGGGCTCGGGGGTTTATTTTGGTCCTGCCGGGTGCTAAGATAACGCCTCGGTGCGGGGCGGGGCGATATCCTGGGATGGACCACCTCCTACGACGGCCAAAAAAAATAATTTGCCCATAGGGGTTGCAATAGAAATCTCATTGGAAAAATCGGGGCTGGAGGAAGAGAAGGATGAGGAGGGGGAGGAGGAATAGGAAGAGGAGGAGGAGGACACGGAGGAGGACGCGCTCACAGACAAGGCTCCCGCCTTGGACTTCCTCCATATTCAGGCCTTAGGGGTAGTCTGCCAGGGTCGCTGCTTTGTTCGGGGTACCTCGATTCCATGAGGATCAGTACCTGAAGAAAGTGTTCAGGGTTGATCGTGAGTACGCCGGCGGTGAGGCTCTCTTCGGGAAAGTGGGCCACTGCATGTACGCTCACAAAGAGGACCAGGAGATCAGCATCTTGGACGATCAGATGAATAACAGGCGCGTCCCAATCAGCGCGGTCATTGAGGTGAATGAGACGTTGCCTACGCCGAAAGCACTTCTCACGTTCGAGCACGTGAGCAAGAATATGAAATATCAGATGCTTGGCAGACTCGGCATGGTGAGCGCGGACTCAGCACCCCCAGTGGAAGTAAAGAAGGATGCCGCACTCTTGGAAGGAGGGACCATTCAGTTATGGTCAGTTCTCCTGGAGCACACCTTCCCTCAGGCCAACTTCTTCACCTGGTCACCTGATAGCATGTGCGTGTATTTCTCGGCACTCAGGGATCAGGACGAGGTGTGTCAGAAAGCCATGGAAGAGGCAATGAGGAGAGTTCTCAATCGATACGATAAGGTATTCTTCCCTCTTCAGTGTCCTGAGGGCGCTGGGAAGCACAAGGTGGGACACTGGACCCTCCTTGTCGTTGAGACGAGGAACGAGGGCATCAGTCTAGCAGAGCCGCGCATCAGGTATTACGAGACAATGAACGAGATCAATGAGGTGTGTCTGGACAGAGCTGATCAGATCTTGAAGGCAGTCGTGCCAGACCTCAGCCAGCAGATGCTAGTAACTGCGCTCACCAGGCACCAGATCTTCAGGCAATCAGGTACCGACTGCGGCTATTGGGTCATGCATTACATCGAGGTGGAGGTCAGGAGACTGGCAGGTGAGGGGGGAGCTCCAGTCACGACGCCTAAGGACAGGAAGAAGGCTGTCATCAATAAGTGCGTGAGCGCCGCGAAGCAGCTGGAGAAGGCGCGGCTAGCCTGGCTTCAGGAAGCGCTTTTTGAGGAGGCGAAGGTCAAGGCTGCGCAGCAGCACCTTCAGGCCAAAGCAGATCGGAAGCAAACCGAGCAGAGGGAGGCAGAGGAGCTGAGGAGAAGAGCTAAAGAAGCAGCCTTGGTCAGCAACTGGTGCAAGACGCTACCAGATGCCATCCCTGAGGACCCGAAGGAAGTGAGGAGGAGGTTGCAGCAGGAGGCGACTCAGGTATTGAAGGACCAAGTTAAGGCCACGGTGAAGAAAATCCTGGAGGCAGAGGCTGAGGCCGCCGAGGAGAAGGCTCAGAAGAAGGCCGCGGATAAGGGAAAAGGAGGCGCTGAAGCAGGGTGATGAGGCTCAGAAGGAGGCCGCAGCACCGAAGAAGGGCGCAGAGGAGGAGAAGGTGCAGGCGCATAAGGAGCCGCAGGTTGAGGCGCAGAAGGAGCCCGCAGAACCGAATAAGGGCGCAGAGGAGGAGAAGGTGGAGGCACAGAAGAAGGCGCAGAAGGAGGAGGCTGAGAAGCAGGCGCAGGAGGCTCTCGCAGCGCTAGGTCAGAAGCAGAAGGGCGAGAAGGGCTTTGAGGCATGGTTGAGAGGCCTTTCCGAGCCAGTCCTTGAGGCAGCTTTCCATCAGGCTCAGTTTACGAACGTGAACAGTGACGAGTGTTGTGCATACGTCAGCCACATGAAGATGATTCAGACCGTGCAGGTGTGTGCCAAGTGCGAATGGACTTCAGGCTGGTGCTCCTCGTCCTCCTCCTCGTCCTCCTCCTGCTCTTCCTCCTCGTCCCCCTCCTGACCTCAGGCTGCGTCGCGCGCAGCTACCCCCGCGCCCTGAGGTACTGCATCAGGCACGGCAGGCCACCTGCGTGGTGGAGGATGAGCACGATGAGCGTGCTCAGGGGCATGTGCAGGTGAGCGTTCCTAAGAGGCCGCGTCTGGCGCCGTCAGAGGGAAGGGGGGTGCCTTCCCTTGGTTTTCTTTAGGTCTCCATTGTTTGTCTTAGCTTTTCTCAGCTTTTCCGCATGTTTTCTCAGCTTTTCTCAGCTTTTCCTTAGCTTTTTCTCAGCTTTTCCTTAGCTGTCCTCAGCTTTTCTCAGCTTTTCCTTAGCTTTTCTCAGCTTTTCCTTAGCTTTTCTCAGTTTTTCCTTTGTTTTCTCAGCTTTTCCTCAGCTTTTCTTAGCTTTTCCTTAGCTTTTCGTTAGCTTTTCCTTAGCTTTTTCTTAGCTTTTCCTTAGCTTTATTCAGCTCTTCCTTGCTTTTTCTTAGCCTTTTCTTTGCTTTTCCTTAGCTTTTCCTCAGCTTTTCTCAACTTTTCCTGAGCTTTTCTTAGCTTTTCCATAGCTTTTCCCCAGCCTTTCTCAGCTTTTCCTTAGCTGTCCTCAGCTTTTCTCAGCTTTTCCTTAGCTTTTCTCAGCTTTTCCTTAGCTTTTCTTAGCTGTTCCTTAGCTTTTCTGAGCTTTTCCTTAGCTTTTTTTCAGGTTTTCTTCAGCTTTTCTCAGCTTTTCCTTTGCTCTTTTTCAGCTTTTCCTTAGCTTTTCTCTGCTTTTCCTTAGCGTTTCCTTAGCTTTTCCTTAGCTTTTTCGCAGCTTTTCCTTTGCTTGTCTCAGCTTTTCCTGAGCTTTTCTTAGCTGTTCCTTAGCTTTTCCTTAGCTTTTCTCAGCTTTTCCTTGCCATTCCTGAGTTTTTCTTTATTTTTCTCTGGGGGAGGGGGCGGCAGGGAGGGGAGGGCGAGCTTAGCCTGTCAGGCAGATGTTGTGCTGAGTTTCTCTCAGCAATCTTCAGGCCGCAGTTCAGAGATTCAGCGCCTCAGCGCCTTCAGACCGCCCCCTTCTCAGCGCGGCTCCAATTTTTTCAGGGGGCTTTCAGTGCTCGCGTTTTTGATCGAGACCGCCCTCTTCAGCGCCAGGGCTTTCAGCGCCGGGGCGTCACGTCGACGCCAGGGCTTTCAGCGCTCGCTGACGCTTTAAGAGATCAGGCGCCGTGCGCAGGCGTCGCTCAGAAACACATCGCCTTGCTCTCTTTCGGTGCATCGCATTCAGTGGCGCTGCCGCGCGATTCCGCCACCGCGCTCGGGCGGGCGACTGGGGGGAGGGGCTGGGGCGCAATTTCTGCGTGGACGCAACGAGGGGGGGGGGGCTAATTATTGTTTCTCTTTAGTTTTCCTCAGCTTTTCTTTAGTTTTCTTTAGCTTTTCTTGAGTTTTCCTTAGTTTCCCTTAGCTTTTCCTTAGTGTCCTTGAGCTTTTCCTTAGTTTTCTTAAGCTTTTCTATAGTTTTCCTGAGCTTCTTCAGTTTTCCTTAGCTTTCCTTTAGTTTTCCTTAGTTTTCTTCAGCATTTCCTTAGGTTTCCTCAACTTTTCATTACTTTTCCTTAGCTTTTCTTAAGTTTTCCTTAGTTTTCTTGAGCTTTTCCATAGTTTATCTTTACTTTTCTTTAGCTTTTCCTTAGTTTTTCATTAGTTTTCCGCAGCTTTTCCATAGTTTTCCTGAGCTTTTCTCAGCTGTTCCTCAGCTTTTCCTTAGTTTCCCTTAGCTTTTCCTTAGTTGTCCTTAGCTTTTCCTAAACTTTTCTTTAGTTTTCCTTAGCTTTTCCCTTGTTTTCTTTAGTTTTCCTTAGCTTTTCCTTAGCTTTTCCTTGGCTTTTCGCTAGCTTTTCCTTCGCTTTTTCTTAGCTTTTCTTCAGTTTTCCTTAGCTTTTCTTAAGTTTTCCTTAGTTTCCCTTAGCTTCTCCTCAGCTTTTCCATAGTTTTCCTTAGCTTTTCATTAGTTTTCTTTAGCTTTTCTTTATATTTTCCTTAGCTTTTCTTCGCTTTTCTCAGCTTTTCTTGCTCTTCTCCTGAGCTTTCTAAGCTTTTTCTTAGCTTTTCTTAGTTTTTCCTTAGCTTCCCTCAGCTTTTCTTTGCTTTCCTTAGCTTTTCTCAGCTTTTCCCTAGCTTTTCTTAGCTTTTCCTTATTCGTATTCGTATTCTTATTCTCATTTCAATTCTAATTGGGATGCCACCCGAGGCGGGGCGCTGGAATTATTTATTTTCCTTCCATTTGCGCGGTGCTAATAATATCGCTCGGCGAACCCCCCCCCAAAAAAATAATTATTTAATTACGTCGCGGTGCTAATGATAACGCCGGGGGGTTTCTTAATTGCTTCTTCCGGTTATAACATATATCCACCAGCCCGTTCAGAAACGCTTCCCAGGAACGTTGACGGGACGGGAAAGGGGACGACGAGACACATACAGTGAAACAGAGCGGGCAACCAGGATGAACAGAGAGATCCTTGGGAGCAAAAGGGTGGCGTTGGAGAGCCTCTTCGGGCCATCCCAGGGGCCCGCCCGCGGGGGGGCGGCAAGGGGGGGGGGAGGGGAAGGAGGAGGAGGAGGAGGAGCAGGCGGAGGAGGAGGATGGGGAGGAGGAGGTGCAGGAGGAACAGGAGGATACAGGAAGAGGAGGAGGAGGAGGAGGAGGAGGAGGAGGAGGAGGAGGAGGAGGAGGAGGCAAACCGTCTCTTGGGGCCCTCGTGGGACGCTCTTGGGGCGCTTTTGGGCTCTCTTGGGGCCATTTTGGGGCCGTCTTGCGGCCCTCTTTGGTGCTTTTTGGGGGCTCTCTTGGGGCCATGTTGTAGGGCATCGATCGAGGGAGGGGGGGTCCCCGATTCCTGTCTCCCTCCTAGAGCCAAAATCGCCTCTGTGGGCGCTCATGGGCCGCTCTTTGGCCCTGCTCGCCACCAGTTCTCTGACGCCGTCGGCCCCGCCGACTGCGCGCCGAGGAGAAAGTGGCGGCCCCCTGGGCTGGCCAAGACCTCTGGCGGCGACTCGGGCGAGGTCGCGCCCGAAGTTTTTTCGCTGCGTTCGGCGTCCCAGGGTCCGCTTCTGGACCCCGGGCCCCTCAAGGGATGGCTCGCGATGGGAAAACGGCCCGGCCGCAGGGAAGAGCCCGTTTCTTTATTGTTTGGGGCATAACGGGCGTCATGGCCCCCGCCCCCACCCCCATGACGTAACCCCCCCCAGTGCGCTCTGGGCATTGCCGCCGTGCGCACTGGGGTCCGCGTAGGCGTCCGCGTAGGAGTCCGCATAGGAGTCTGGTCCGCAGTCGTCGTCGTCGTCGTCGTCGTCGTCGTCGTCGTCGTCGTCGTCGTCGTCGTCGTCGTCGTCGTTGCTCGTGGCTTGTCGCTCGTCGCTAATAGTCGTCGTGCGCGCGGACGCGGCTGAAGCCTGTTTTTTATTCCGGGCCGATGACGGCAATCATCTAGCGCGTTGTGGTGCACGCGAACGTTGTGGTGGTACCGTGACGCAGTGGGTCGCGTCGCGTCGTCGTCGTCGTCGTCGTCGCTCGCCGCTTGTCGCTCGTCACGTCGCGCGCGCGGGCACGGCTGCGATGCCGGAGCCGCACGGCGGGGGGGGGCGTTACGTCATACCCCCCGTTCGCCCCCCCCCCATGACGACGGCAATCGCTGAACATAAAGAAACGCGCTCGAAGGCATCGAGAGCCGCAAAGGAAGCCACTGCATAAACATCAACATCGGAGTTCCGCGATGCGATGATTTCTTGGATCGGTGCTGGTACCCCCTCTGGGGGGCGCCTCCAGCCCCACCCATGGCGCGCTCCGCGCAAGGAGGGAGGGGTTCCACAGCGGATCCAACAATTCCGCGCGGACCCCTGACAAATCTTGACGCTTCGCGTATCCCCACCATCGCTCTCATGCCCAAGAGCGTCCTATGAGTCACTGTGAGTGAGGCTTCCATATGTGCCCCCCTTCTCCTGCCGCCGCGTGCCTTTGTGCCCGCCGTGTCTGTCCTGTTCCTCGGCCTCCTCTTCGTTTCATGGACGGTGCGGCCACCCCGGCCACTCCGTGCCGCCACAGCGCGGCGTGCTCCTCGCGTTTTCGCGCTGTTCGGTACGGTCAGAGCTTGGCGCCACGTGTGCGACTGCGCCATCCGTCCGTTTCCAGTTCTGTGCTTGCGTTCCCCGGTTTCGGGCCGCCAGCGTCTTAATGAGGGTCATGCTGTCCCTGGCACGTGCACCCGCTTCAGCGGCCTATGCGCTTCTGCAGCTAATTATCTCGCCTTGTGCCCCAGTCGAGTCCGTCCCGCTTCTTGGATCTGTCCTTGTGAGCCGCCAATCAAAAAAGTATCCGCACCATCCCTCGCATGCGACACAGGTACTCTGGGCTGCTTGCTCAGCCCCGCGCTATGCCGTGCTCTGCTCGGTGGCTCGTTTACCTCTGGCGCCTGGCGCGACAGGGTACAATTCGTTTATTCCCCTGGTGGTCTTGCCCCTGGGGCGGTTGCGCTTCATCCGCTTGGCGCACCTGGCAGCTCTTACAGCCCTGCCTTCACCCGCGGCGCAGCCCGGCGTCCCTCGGCGGCAGCTCCGGCAGCCGTTCGTGCGCGCGCTATGTAATTGGGTTTCGCTCGTAGCCCGGGCTGACTTCGGACGCCGCCTGCGCCTTCGTTTGCGGCCTCCACACCATCCCATCCAGAAGCGATGCCCATGAGAGTTGTCGGGGGGAGAAGAAGAGACACGCATAGTCAAACAGCGAGGGAGGCTTGGGAGGCTCCGTGGCCATCTGGAGCCGTCTTGGAGCGGTCTTGGGGCCGCTTGGAGCATCTTGGGAGCCATCTTGAGCCAACTTGGATGTCATCCAGGTATCTGAAACCGCTTGGGGTCCTTGGGTGCTCTTCGGCTGCGTTTTCACGCCTTCTTGGGGCCTCGTGGGGCGCCTCCGGAGCCCTCTGGGGGGCCTCTTGGGAACCCTGTGGGGGGCCTCTGGGGGTCATTTTGGAGGCGGTCGGTCAAACGAGGGGGGTACTTGATGTGGCTCCCCCCCTCGGAGTTCACGATCCTGGGGCCGAGATAGGAACTCCTGACACCTCGCGACCACTCCTAAAAAACACCTCAGGGAGGGGAGGGGGAGGGTTCCCCTCCCCGAGGGGAAGAAAAGGAGTGTGGAAGAGGACAGGGACCGTCCTTAGACCACCTGTCGCTTAAAGGGCTGGTTGGATTATGTTAATGAAGTTGTTTTTTCCTCTGGACTTTCGAAGGGCTGTGGACTTCAGGGCCTGTGGACTTGTGGGTTTGGGGTCGCAGCACCCGGATGCTGGATTCGTCGTGCGCCCCGGCATTTTATGGCCTACGGCTCAGCACGCCACCGTGCCCGCGGTGCGGTTCAGAGGTCCAGGATTCGAGAGGAGGAGGAGGAGGAGGAGGAGGAGGAGGAGGAGGAGGAGGAGGAGGCGGAGGCGGAGGAGGAGGAGGAGGAGGAGGAGGAGGAGGAGGAGGCGGAGGAGGAGGAGGAGGAGGAGGAGGAGGAGGAGGAGGAGGAGCAGTAAGCAGGAGCAGGAACAGGAGAAGCAGGAATGAGGAACAGGAGGAGGAATTGGAGGAGTAGGAGGCAAGAGGAGGCGGAGAACAGGGGGCGCGTTGTCTTTTGTAGCCGTGCTGTACATCCAGTGTGCCCCGGGGTTTTCTTCAACGAGGGCTCTTAGGGGCCTCTTTGGGGGCCTCCTGGGGTTTCTTGGATGGCCTCTTGGGGGCCTCCTGGGGCCCCTGGGGCCCCTGGAGGGCATCTTGGGCCTCCGGGGGCTTCTCGTGGCGGAAGGATTGACATATCTGTGCAGGCTTCGCCTCTGGGCCCCCTTCTTGGGGTCGTCTATGGGAGCTCTTGCGGGCCGTCTTGGCGCCCTGCTGCGCCGTCGTGGGGCCCTCTTGGAGGCAACCCCAGACAACGAGCGTGTCGAAAAAATCGCGACGGAGGTTTTTCCCAACCATCCTGTGGTGTTGGGTCCTCGTTGTGCAATAACAATAACGGTCCCCGCGTTCTCCTCCTCCTCCTCCTCCTTCTTCTCATCCTCCTCCCCCTCCTTCCTCCTCCCCCTCCTTCTTCTCTGCGTTTCGCCCGCACAGTACAACGCTTCGTGGCCCCATAAGGAGCTCCACCGAAGGCCCCAGTGCCACCGCCCACATGCGTCCCCCGCACCCATTTCGGCACATCCCTCACACGTTTGGTGGCCCCATAGGGAGCTCCACCGAAGGCCCCAGTGCCATCGTCCACATGCGTCCCCCACACCCATTTCGGCACACCCCTCACAGCGCTTCAAGGCCCAATAGGGAGCTCCACCAAAGGCCCCAGTGCCACCGTCCACATGCGTCCGCTGCACCCATTTCGGCGCACCACTACGTTTCGTGGCCCCATAGGGAGCTCCACCAAAGGCCCCAGCGCCACCGTCCACATGCGTCCCCCACACCCATTTCGGCACACCTCTCACACGTTTCGTGGCCCCGTAGGGAGCTTCACCGAAAGCCCGAGTGCCACCGTCCACTGAAGGCCCCAGCGCCACCGTCCACATGCGTTTCCCAAACCCATGTCGGCACACCCCTCGTATGTTTCGTGGCCCCATAGGGAGCTCCACCGAAGGCCCCAGCGCCACCGTCCACATGCGTCCGCTGCACCCATTCGGCACACCCCTCACACGTTTCGTGGCCCCATAGGGGGCGCCACCAACGAAGATACCTATACAACCGCCCTTCGGATGACAAGGAGGTTGTGGGGGGGGGAACAGGGTGGAACCAGCATCTGACTCAATCGATCTTATTATCGATCTCACTCAACGGGACACCACGGGACACCTGTCGATCTCACTATCGATCTCACTATCGATCTCACTATCGATCTCACTCAACGGGTCACCACGGGACTCAACGGGTCACCACAGGACACCACGGGCCACCAAGGGACACCACGGGACACTGCGGGACACGTTTCGATCTCACTATCGGTCTGACTATCGATCTCATTATCGATCTCATTCAACGGGACACCATAGGACACCACTGGACACCTCGGGACACCACATAGATCTCACCATCGATTTCACTATCGGTCTCACTGAACGGGACACCACGGGACACCTGCCGATCTCACTATCGATCTCATTGTCGATAGCACTTTTTGGGACACCGTGGGACACAACGGGGCACCTCGGGGCACCACATCGATCTCACTATCGATCTCAGTATCGATCTCACTCAACGGGACACCACGAGACACCACGGGACACCTGTCGATCTCTCTATCGATTCCATTATCGATCTCACTTTTTCGGGCACCACGGGACACCTCGGGGCACCACATCGATCTCACTATCGATCTCGCTATCGATCTCACTATCGATATCACTATCGATCTCACTGAACGGGACCCCACGGGACAACACGGAACACCACGGGAAACCGCGGGACGCCGCGAGCCAACGCCGGACGGACGGACAGACGGGCGGGCGGGGGAGAATCATTTGTCTTGTTTTCGCCCGAGCAACGGCGGACACCACGGGACACCACGGAACACCACGGGACACCGCGGGACACCGCGAGCCACCGCTGGACGGGCTGGCGGGGGAGAATCATTTGTCTTGACTTCGCCCTAGCAACGGCGGGTTCATTCCTCTCGCGCGCCCACGCAGCTTCGCCTCGCCCGCACGCACGACACGGACGAAACGAAACGATTTCCCGTCTGGGTGTCTCCGTTCCACTGCGATCTCACCCCCCAACCTCCGATTCACAATTGCCGTACGAACAACTGCATATGGTTGCGTCCTTCGCCAGGCTAATTCTCAATGTTTGGCCTCTGGGGGCTCTTCCCGGGCTTTGGGACCGTTAAAACAGAACTCTGAATGAGAATCTGGTCCTGGGGAATGGGTCCAGACCTCTGAGGATTGACGTTGCAAACAAATTACGACGTCGGGGGTCTGGGTCTTGGGCTGCTTTGAGGCCACGGCAGCGGCAGCGACGTCGACGTCGGCGACGACGACGACGACGTCCCAGACCCCCTCGGGTCATGAACAAAATCATGACGAGTCGTTTTTCGCTACCCTTCCCGGGCCTCGGGAACTTCACAAAACGACTCAGGATGAGAATCCGGTGCTGGGGAATGGGTCCAGACTTCTGAGGGTCGAATTTGCGAAAAAATCACGATGTCGGAGGTCTGGGTCTTGAGCTGCCTTGTAGCCACGGCAGCGTCAGCGACGTCGACGTCTTCGTCGACGGCGACGACGACGACGACGTCCCAGACCCCCTCGGGTCATGAACAAAATCATGACGAGTCGTTTTTCGCTACCCTTCCCGGGCCTCGGGACCTTCACAAAACGACTCAGGATGAGAATCCGGTGCTGGGGAATGGGTCCAGACTTCTGAGGGTCGAAGTTGCGAAAAAATCACGATGTCGGAGGTCTGGGTCTTGAGCTGCCTTGTAGCCACGGCAGCGTCAGCGACGTCGACGTCTTCGTCGACGGCGACGACGACGACGTCCCAGACCCCCTCGGGTCATGAAAAATTAGCCTGGCGAAGGACTCTACCGTATGCACTTGTGAGTACCGCAATTGAGAATACCTTCTTCGGTGGTGCTGCCTAAGGGGCCACGCACCCTGTGAGGGGTGTGCCGACATGGATGCGGCGGACGCATGTGGACGGTAGCACTGGCGCATTTGGTGGAGCTCCCTATGGGGCCACGACACGTGCAAGAGGGGTGTCGAAATGGGTGCGGGGGACGCATGTGGACGGAGGCACTGGGGCCTTCGGTGAAGCTCCCTATGGGGCCACGAAGCGTGTGAGGGGGTGTCGACATGGGTGTGGAGGACGCATGTGCACGATGGCACTGGGGCCTTCGGTGGAGAACCCTATGGGGCCACGGAACGAGTGAGGGGTGTGCCGAGATGGGTGCGGGGGACGCATGTGGACGGTGGCACTGGGGCCTTCGGTATGGAGCCACGAAACGTGTGAGGCGCTTAAATGGGTGCGGGGGACGCATGTGATGAACAGTGGGAAACCGACCCCAGCCCCCACAACTACGGATTTTGCATGTCAGCGTTTTGCATGTAGGGCGAATGAACGTCAGTGTAGGCGCCCTGTCGGCGAGACCATTGCCAGCTGCCGCAGAGGGGCCCCGCGCGCGCGGCGACGTCCTGGGCCCGCTCGACGCGGCCGCGGCCGCGCCAGCGTTCCCAGGGCGGCGCGTGCCACGGCCGCGGCTCGCAGTTTGAGGCGACGGCGGCTTTGTCCCTCGCGCGGCAGCGCCGCTGGCCCAGCCGAGGGCCCACGCGCCCGCTTCCGCCGCCCCCTCCTGACCCCGCTGGCGGACAAGTTTAGATCGGGAGCGTTTCTCTTAAGGCAACTGGGCCAATCTAAAGTTTTTTGGCGTTTACATGTGCACGTGTTTCTGCTTATATGATTGTTCGGGGCTCTCCCGCGCGAGACTTCTTGTTTCGGAAAAGTTTGGGCTGTTTTTGTTATAATATATGGAGTTTATAAGTTGTGTTCGCCTACGCAGCGCCCGTGCAAGGCGGGCCTCGAGCACCGCGTGGGGCTTTCGCCAGCGCCGCCAAGGGCCGACGCGCCCATCGGTTTTTGCCTTGGCACGAGCGCGCGAGTGTCCACGACGGTTTTGGGCATTGACCGCGCGCTGGCACAAGGGAACGCCAAGTTCGAATGCCAATGGGCTTGGCAGCAGCGTGCTGTTCGAATTGGGTGTCGTGGCGTTGTCGTTGGCTGACCGTCGAGCAGATTCCGCGTTCAGTTCGCGCGTCGCTTCGCGGCCCCACTGGTCTAAAGCTCCTCATGTGGGGGGCGGGGGGCGTTTTTTCATGTGTTCGTTTGGACGGTGGCACTGGGGCCTTCGGCGCAGCTCCTATGGGGCCACGAAGCGTGTGATGGGGCGTGCCGACACGGATGCGGGGGACGCATGTGGACGGTGGCATTGGGACCTTCGGTGGAGCTCCCTATGGTGCCACGAGGCGTGTAAAAGGGGTTGCCGAAATGTGTGCGGGGGGCGCATGTGGACGGTGACACTGGGGGCTTCGGTGGAGAACTGTATGGGGCCACGGAAGCGTGTGAGAGGGTGTGCCGAGATGGGTACGGGGGATGTGTGTGGACGGTGGCACTGGTGCCTTCGGTGGAGCTCCCTATGGGGCCACGAAGTGTGTGAGGGGTGTACCAACATTGGCGTGGGGGGCGCATGTGGACTGTGCCAGTGGGGCCCTCGGTGGGGCTTCCAATTGGACCACGAAAAGTGTGAGGTGTGGGCGCGTGTGGACGGTGGCATTGGACCTTCGGTGGAGCCCTGTGGGGGCCACGAAGCGCGTGCGTGGTGCGCCGAAATGGGTGTGGGGGACGCATGTGCGTGGCGCTGGGGCCTTCGGGAAAAAAAAGGGCTCCGTATGGGGCCACGAAACGTGTGAGGGGTGTACCGAAATGGGTGTGGGGGGGGGGGGGGGCGCATGTGGACGGTGGCGCTCGGGCTTGCGGTGAAGCTCCCTACGGGGCCACGAAACGTATGA
>CAUYUJ010014913.1:240000-257500 GCA_963575745.1 Prorocentrum cordatum
CCAGGACCAGGTGGCCACGACCCCTGGCTTGGCACGGCCGCGGCGGAAGGAGGGGGCCACACCGAAGGCGCCGCTGCCACAGCCGCCGAAGTACCAGGTGACGTCGTTGACGTCGAGATCCTCTCATCAGGCGATGAATACAGCGAGGCCTCCCACGAACTCAACACCTTCGGCGAGCGCTTCGCATCGGCCTCTAAACCGCCCGATGCTGCCACGACCCGCATCCAGCACATGGAACAGCAGCACGAGCTACTAGCCACCACGGTGGATAACATGCAGATGCAGCTTGCGGGCGTTCTCTCCTCCCAGGCCACACTCACGGAGCACGTTTCAGGGCTGGAACGGGGGCTTGCCACCGTCGTCACCCAGCAACAGACGGCAACCGCCGACGCCGCTGCACTGCGCGGCGACATCCAGACCCTCCTCGGGCACCTCACGGGAGGCACCATCCACCTGCCACAAGCGGCCACTCTGGAAGTTAAGAAGGAGGAAGCCGCAGCGGCCGCCGAGCCCGCGGCAGCCTGCAGTGCGACCGACCAGCCAGGCCAGGCCACCCCAGGGACGGGGCCCCCAGGGGCCGACAAAGGCAAGGACAAGGGTCGGGCCACCCAGGACCCGTATTGAAGGTGCCTCAGAGAGCCCGCCTCAGCCCTCCGAGGAAGCGCCTTCAGAGGCACCGCTCCCCTCTTCGCGTCGTATCTCTTTCTTGTTACCTCATGTCTGTTTTGGCAGCAGCACGCGCAAGCTCTCTGGTGTAGGGACACCCGTAGTCTTGCAGGGGGCGTGATTGTTGCGATGTACATGAGCATTCAGGGGTGTATGAGGACGTGTGCTGCCACGCAGCTTTCGGCCCATCGCTCGCGCCGCCCGCCAGGCCTCGCCATCATGCGGCGCCTCGCCTGCGGCCTGGCCCCCCCCTCGCTGGCTGGAGCACACCCGTCTTCAGGCGGTGCGCCCCAGCACGGAGGAGAGGCTTTCCTGCGACATGCGGAGCGTAGGACGTACTTCTACCTTTACGATGACAGCATCTACAAATACGATCACAGCGCCATTTTGGACCCGATCGTGAACAGCACCGCCGCCGCTGGTCCGTGCGGCGCCGGGCTGCTGGGCGCCCCCGCGAGCGCCTGGCCTGAGCAGCACCAGGGGCCCTGCCCCACGCGCTGCCCCCCTGGGACTTCGACGGCTACTACTATGCCTACGCCGAGTACCAGCACGTCTCCTACGAGCACGCCCTCGTCAACTACGACACATGCATCGCAGTCGACCGCCGATTTTGCCGCAGCTGAGCTGACTCCTGCGTCCTCCGGCCACGCCTCGCACCGCGTGCAAGTTCAGCTACGAGGGCTACCATCACTCAATACGACGCCTGCGGTCGACCGTCGTACAGCATATCCTCGATGGCACCCTGTCTTCAGCGAGCCCTCGACCGTCGTGCAGCATATCCTCGACAGGGCCGCTGGCAAGGCCCAGGCACGCAGTGGCGGCTTCAGCCCCGCTGCAGTGCCCTGGCTGCCACCACCCCCGCATGAGGCAACGCACGCCGCGCACGACCACCTGCGAGAGTTACCACCGACCACGACGCCTGCCGCCGTACGTCGCACCGTGTACCCTCCAGAGTGTCGCACCCCCACAGCGTGCCGACCTGACAGCTTCGACATTACTGACAGCGGTGGGTCGTGCCACGCTGGAAACCACGCCGCTGAGCCAGCGCCGCAGACGGCTCCACCGTGGCCCCCACAGACCACAGGCGCCTCGCTGCGAGCCATCTGGCTCCTCGTGCCCTACCTGTGCATCACCGTGGAGCCCAACACGCTATGTGGGCTGCTAATTATGGCCGTGCTTAGCACCCACGCACACGGCCTGACTACCAGCAACACAGAGAGTCCCGCTTCCCCTCTGTGCGCCAGGGGTGAACCTGATGAGGACCCCGCCTTCTGGCACCTGATGAACATCCGAGCACGGCTCATCCCGTGCGCCGCGGCGTGGGCACCAGGTGAGGACCATCAGGACGTTTACTGGGCATGGCTCGAGGACTGCGTCCCGCACGTCCTGGCGACGCTCCATCTGCCACAGTACGACCACCTTTTCCAGGAGGACTCCGCGGAGAAAAACGACGCCCTGCGCCACCGCACCGCGGTCGACATGTGCGAGGATATCTGGCACAGAGCGGGCCCCGACAGACAGCGCACCAACCGCAACCTCACTCGTATGCAGGGCAGCCACGAGTACCCCACCCGCTACCTTGGCCTCCTTCTGGAATACCAGGGCGCTCGTGCCCAGCTCGTCGGCCCTGAGGCTTTCGCGGCACCACTGCCGCCATACCTCTCACGGGCCCACGCCTTGCTGCCAAGAGGCCTCCCTCCGCCCGACCAAGACGCCCTGGCGTATCTCGTGGATGCGATCTCGCACCACCCGCCAGACCTGCAGCCGCTTGTCGAGGCGGAGCTCGCCGCGGCACCGATGGAACCGCTAAACCTACCACCGCCCGCTGGCCCCCCCGCCCAAAACGCCACGTGTGACCAGCCCGCGGCCGACGCTGAACCGCTTCTGCTCCAGCACGCAGCTGCCAGCGATATCAGCAACATATCCCTGGACTCGTTCCACGTGTCGGACGATAGCCAGAACGACTCCATCCACGACACGGAAACCCAGGACCCCGACGGCACGCCACCGCCAAGTGACGCTGCCCAGCGCGACCGTGACAGCGATCCCCGCACAGGGCGCTCCCGGTCGCGCAGCAGTGCGCCCGACAACTCGGCCCAGGCCGACCCCAGCGCACAGCTCAGCGACGCCGAAGGTGCCACCGCCGCCGACGAGCCAGGCCATGCCACCGCACCGCCAGCTCCCACCAGCCCGCGCAGTGGCGGCTTCAGCCCCGCTGCAGCACTGGCTGGACCTGGGCGTCTTCAGACCTCAGGTGGCAGGACCCCGTCCCGCACCCTTGTCCGCCGAGCTAACTCGACTGACTCCAACTCCAGCCCCGTCGACCACTGGCAGGCTGGCCTCGACAACGATCCCATCGAGGACGCGGACCCCGACGCCAGCGGCTCCCATGAGGCCCCGCACAGCGCAGCGGCCTCTCGACGCTGCGGCTGTCTCATCTGCCTCTTCGCGGTCACGTACGCCATCTTGGTAGCCATGCCGTACCAGGACCAGATCGACGGGTACCTGCCGACACCGAGCCGAGACCCCAGCTACCGGCAGCGACGACGCCGTGAAGCTGCGGCACCAGGCCCATCCGTGTCCACTACGCCCCGACGCACAATAGCATACGACGCCGCGACCGCCCTGTGGGGTCTTCTCAGGTGGACCAGCGCCAAACTCAGGGACACTGTCTCGGGCGGAGCCAGCGCAGTCGGGTCTGGCCTCTGGGGCGCCCTGAAATGGGCCAGCGGCAAACTCGGAGCTATCGCCACAGGCGGAGTGGTTTGCGGTCTCCTCCTGGTCGGCGCCAAACTTCTCGCTCAAGGAGCCGTCGGACACGTAGGAGCCCGCATCTGTGCGCGCGTCCTGGACTCACCCACGGCCCAGTGGTGCCTCCGCTGTTGCCAACCGATCAGGAGCCCGCGCGATGAGGCCCCACACACGCTTCCGCGCACGCATCCCGACGACCCCGAGAGCCAGCACGTGCATCCCCTTCGACACCCGCTGCTACAGGAACACTACGCCGCTGCAGTTGCCGCCGCAGTCGCCGATGTCACCACCGCCACCACCGCCGCCATCGTTGAAGTCACTGCCGCGGTATCGCGAGCCTCGTCTGTCACGCCACGGTCGACCAGCCCGTCCCCGCGAGACGGCCCCACAAGCGGCGCGGCCTCTGGCAACCCGCCGACTCACGAAGCCGACGCAGCTCAGGCCACCGACGCCGAGGCAAGTGAAGCACGTGAGCGCACCCTCGACGGCGACGGCGTGCACGGAGCGCCCGACGACGAAGCGGATGCAAGCAACGCCCGTGGTTCCTCTTCCGACATGGACACCCAACCACCACGACGGCGAGCACGCCACGCATCACCCGCCAGGCCCCAGGCGCCTTCAGGCACTGGTACGCCCCACCCAGCCCTCTGGCCACCGACGCGCAACTTACGCAGCACCATCCAGCGCGACCCAGCGGTCCCCGTCCCGCCGACGAGCATCCTCACCTCCCTGTACCAGAACGGCTTTGCGCTTCGTAACAGTGGCGTGACCACGGAGGACATCGAAGACGCCCTGCGACTCCACGACCATCCTCTATTCACCCATGACCCAACGCTCCAAGCGTTGGCGCCGTGGACTGACATCATGCAGAGGCCCCCGAACCGACTCACTTGGGTGCTGGAAGACTCGGGCGGGAACTCAGGCGAGACGATCTTCCCCTACCTCACGTGGGACCTCCGTGCTCCTACCACTGACACGCCCACGGTCTTCCGGCACGGGACCCGCGGCGACCTTGCGGCCCGTCTTGCTTTCAACGGAGGTCACCTCCTGCCGGGCCCCCGCCGTGAAGCGAAGGGCCGAACCGCCACAAATGTCGACCGCACGTACGTGGGTGTGCACCCGTCGCTGGCCGCGTGGTACGCGGTGCCGCCTCACCCGCCCCGCAGCCTCGAAGACGACACCCTCGCCTGGGGACCCATCGCGCTCTGGATGTGCGAGGCTACCAAACCGCCGCGCGGTGAGAACTGGCACAACTTCGTGAACGGGGAGGCTCACGGAGCGCGCCTCATCTACCCACGGGTCCTGGGCCTCCTCATCCGCATGGACTGGTGTGCCCCCACCGAAGCTGCCTCCAGGTGCCGTGCCCTCCCGCACACCTGTGGCATGGGCGACTGCACGCACGCCCTCCACATTGCCGGCTTCGATCACCCAGACCTCCGCGAGGCGGCTGAAGCCCGCGACCAGGGGGCAAAGATCTGGCGCCGGCTGGACACCGTGGCAGCGTGGCCACCGCCACAGGCACTATACTCGCCAGAGGCAGCGCGAGCATGGGCTACACAGCACTACGACACCGAAGCAGCCACCAGGGCCGACCCCAACCAGCCCCGTCCGCGTGCCTCGCTTCGCAAGCTCCAGCTGGACCCGCAGCCACTGATCGACCTGGTGTACACTGCCACGGCGCAGGCTGTACCCGAGCGGGGGCAGTCTGACGTACGAGCGCCGCGCCCCAGCGGCTCCAGCCCTGGGGCCGCGTCTGGCCCATCGCACACCTCTCAGCCAGGTGCCGCCTCGGGACGCAGTCCAGACCGCTCACCGACGGCATCGGGAGCCGACGACCGCCGTACGCCGTCCCTTATCAGCGCGGCCGCCGCCCTCGCCCGAGGCCATGCTCGCTCACGGCGCTCCGCCTCACGTTCGTCACGGCAGAGCGGCGGAAACTCCGCCTCTGACAGCAGCGACATCGATACGTGGGAGCACATCGAGACGGAAGAGGAGCCGACCGCCTACCACGTCCTCGCCTTCCACGTCCGCGATGTGCGGTCCCGTGTGAACGCCCCTGGCGTCGAGGTCTGGCTCGACCCAGGCGAGCATCACGATGGCGCCTACCTACCGTGGGGGGCGACCGTTGTGGGCCACCGCGTCACTGACCCTGCGGTTGCGGGTCGCGATGGCTGGGTCATCCTTCACCACGACCACGGCGACACCACCACCAGGCTCTGGGCACCGACCCAAGTCCACGTCAAGGCGGACGACACTTGGCGCACGGTCATGATCGCAGCGGACCTGGGGCCCCAGTGGATCGAGCGCCATGCTGACGACGCTCGCCTCCCCGCGGAGGCGGTCCGCACTACAGGCCAGTCCTGGTTCGCCGACGTCTGGCCTTTGTGGGATCGACCCCGACCCCACCCAGACGACGCAGTCACCGACGAGCAAGCGTTCCCGCCCCTACCAGGACGCTGGATTTGCCTACAGTGCCGATTCCAATGCTGCCAGTATTGTGCTGCCCGCCGCAACACGCAGCTCGGCACCTCGGGCCAACCGACGTGCCCGGACTGCTCCCTCAGCGGACTGCGTGCACCTATGGACTGGTCCACGGACTACTCTTGCAACAGCTGGACGTGCGTGTACAGCACCGACGACAGGGCCGCCGACACATGCTGCCTCTCCAGCAGATGCCCACATCCGCCTCGTCCGCACAGCCTGTTCGACGTCCGTGCCACAGGGATGCCTCCGCACATCCTCGCCCGCCAATACGGCAACGCGCCAGCCCAGCACGACCTCATGGAGCCCCCCCGAGCGCCTTCAGGCCCCGGGGGGGAGCCTCCGCAACCAGGCCAAGCAGGATACCAGGGCCAATGGTATCTACCACCGAGGCCGCGTCGCGTCCCCAAGCAGGGATTGCCCGACGGCACGAGGCGGCCACCAGGGTTCACAGGGACGGGGATGCCTGAAGACCCGTCTCCCGACCAACCGCTGTGGAAGGAAGGCTACGTGCTCTTCGGCCCGCACCAGGCCCTCAAGGAAGATTTCATCTTCAACAAAGCGGTGCGCCGACCTTACTCCCTAGCCATCACCAACATGTACAGGGATCGTGTCACAGTCAGGACCGTCTGCGAGTCTATCGCCGAGCGCATCCACACTACCCGCACGCGCTGGCGGGACGTGGTACTGTACTGGGATGCCGAGGGCGGCCCTGGGCCTCAAGCTCTCGACTACGACATGCGCCTCTGTGACGCCATGGTGAGTCGTGCCACGACCGAAGCCGAGTTGAACCACGACCGCAGCAACCGTGGTAGTTTCTGTCTCTATGGACCAGCGCACCAGCGGGCTGTGAACATCACGGTGCTCCCCGAGCCGCAGAACATTGACTTCGTGGAGCATGTGCGGCGCTACTCACCTGACGGGGAGACTTACCCAGACCATGCCTTCGAGCACGTCTACCAGGGCTGGCGGCGGCCCGACGTGCCGCCCATCCTCCCCGACACCCGCCCGCTCTCGAGAGCCGACAACAGCGCTACCAGCAGCACCAGCAGCGCACCCAGCAGCGCGACCAACGCGACGCAGGTCAGCCGAGCACGCCACGCAACCGCTCTCCCGCGCGCGTCCCGACAGGCGACAGAGCGGTGTACGGCGGGGGCGCCGCCTACCACCGTGGCCCCATTGGTGCCAGGCCCGCGGCGGCAGGGGCAGCCGCCTCCAGCTACGGCCACGTCCCCCACGCCAGGGTGCACCCAGCGGTCGTCGGCTACCCGCGCGCACTCGCGCAGGCTCCCCCACGGGCCACCTCGCCCGCGCCAGGGTCCACGCGTGCCTGGGGCCATTACCCAGGCCGCCACGACAGCACCGCCAGCAACCAGTCCGCAGCGGCACCCCCTGCGGCTTCAGCCCAGGGGGCTGCACCAAGCCGCGGCAGGACAGGGCGCCCCGAAGGATGGCGCGAGGCGAACGTGCGAGCCTGGCAACCGCGCCAACACACGCCCCCGCCAAACGTGGCCGCAGCGCAGCGCCCTGCCCAGGCAAAGCCCGCCCCCCCTGAGCGCGAGCGGCAGCCGCTCGTCCCGCTCGTCCTCACGCACACCCAGGCACACCACAGCGCCTCCCCGCGGCACAGCGAGGGTAGTGCCCACCGCGTCAGCCCCCGGCCTGACGCCGCCGACCCTGACCAGGCTGCAGCCTCGGCGGCGGGCGGCACAGGCGGCTCCCGCCCGCCCAGCCCAGCACCCAGCGCAGCGCCGATCCGCTCCCCGAGCAGGGCGGACTCTGCGCGCGCCAACGCCCAGGCGGCCTCGCCACGTGACCGCCACACGGGCGGGCGCGTCCCGCGCAGCCGGCCCAGCAGCCGCCACAGCTCGCGCAAGCCCCCTGGGAGTTCCACGAGCTCGCCGCCCCGCGAGACTCAGGCTGACGCCCCCGAGGTGGTGCCACGTTTCGGTGCCGGCGCCAAAGACCCTAACGAGGTCGACCTCGAGCCGACGCCGTCCACGGACCAGGAGCTGCCACCGCTCACCCGCGTCGTCGCCCCCGACGAGGCGCCGACCTTCGACCCCTACAAGCACAAGTACTCCGTCAAGGACCTCGCGGCGGGCTTCGGCGGCGGCTCACCGCTGTCTCCTCAGAGCCACGGCGGCGCCCCCGCCACCTCTGCCGCTGCCGCGGCAGCGGCGGCCCCGCGTGGAGTCAGCCCTGTCCGCAACGCGAGCCTCACGGCGGCGGGCATGGACGAGGCCCAGCGCCAGGCCACCGACCGCGCCGCTCGCCACGCCCAGCTAGTGGCTGACGCGCTGGCAGGGCGTGCGCCGCCGCAGCCACAGGGCCCACCGCCCGAGGCGAGCGCGGAGGGCGCACACGAACAAGCTGTTCCAGCTGATGCTGCTCATCACGGCACTGACGGGGCGGGCGCGCCGCCGCAGGACGGACCAGCGGTGTCGCGTGCGCAGTATTCGCGCGCGCGCTGCGCCGCTGCCGCGCCGCGCTGCCGCCGCTGGTTTGCTTTTGCTTTTGCGCTCGGCAGGATGGATCGAGGAGTCGCCTCCCTCTCCCCCTGCTGCCGTCTCACCTTTCCTCCCTCCGCCCCCCGCGGTACAGGAGTGAGGAGGTTTTTTCGATGCATTTTTGCCGATGTTTATGAACCCCCCCCGGCGCAGCGTCGACCATGCCTTGCTTGCACTTTTGGCCCGACGGCGGCTTCAGCCCCGTCCAAGCCAATCTGCTGCGACGCCATGAGCTCCTACTGTGGCCAAGCCTCCTACCTGGGTGACGGCCAGGCCGCCCTCCACCGTGCGGGGCGTGCTAACCCCAGCTCCACCGACGGAGATGGGCCAGGTCGCTCCATCCACCTCGTCAGCCTCAACATCACGAGTCTTCCAGCGAACTGGCCAACCATTACCGCCCTAGGTGTCGACCACAACGCCGCAGTCATAGCGCTGCAGGAGACCCGTCATGCCAAGCCTACCAGGCAAGCCATCGCCACCAACGCCGCCAATCCACACCACGGAGGATACCAGGCCAGTCTGGGACCTGACCTGGACCTGGCGCGTGCCCAGCGCAAAGCTGCTCACGGTGGCACGGACCACACGGTCGAGGGCAACACCGGCGCCTCGGGCGGGGTTGCCATCCTCTCTAAGGACGCCATCGTCGACTCCACCGTCGACGACATTGCGACCTGTATCGCCACCCTCAAGGCCAAGAAACGATGGCACGAGGTCTTCCTCCCGCTCTGCACCCAGCACCGCCGCAGGCGGCGACGAAACAACCACGGTCCCGCTGGGATCTACATTGCGAGCCTCTACGGGGTCGCTGGAGGGGACAGCACCGATATATTTCGGCTTGCTGATTGCGCCGCCGCGAGGGTCGGCTCAGCCCCGTATTTCATTTGTATGGACGCCAACACGAACATCGACGACAATCCACACCTGCTGCACATGATGCAGCACGGATGGTCCAACGTCGCTGAAGGCACACCAGACCACACCATGCACACATATGGCAATATCCCTGACTGGGACCGCGTCACCAAGTGCCCCCGCACTTCGCGCATCGACTATGTCATCGCCAACCAAGCTGCGCGATCCCTTGTCACCGACTTCTGCTATCTGCGTGACTTGCCAGCGAAGTCCCATGTTGGCCTGCAGGTCACACTCGACCTAAGCCGCCTCGATCACACGGCCCCACGCCTTCTGGCCCCCACGCCATACCCTCCAAACGACGGAGCTCATGAGGACCACGAACTCCAGGCACTAGGGACCCACATCGCCGGACGATACCACGACCGCATGGAGCAGGCTGACGCACGCGACGATGTGGAACGCATGTTCGCCCTGGCAAACGAGGCCAGCCATGAGTACCATCTCACCCGGCTGCGGGACCTGCCGCCCCCACCGCCAGACCACCCAAAAAAGAAGGCCCCTACCATGCACGGGCTCACACCCACGTTCGAGGAGCGACCCGCTGTCCCCCGCGCCTTTCCCACCTACGGAGCTTCCACGATTCACATGAACCGCCTTCGCAAGCTCCATCGGCAACTTTGCGAGCTTCGCTTCATCGGACTGCACCATCATATAGACTGCCGTGCTATCCCGCCGCACCTGGCGCAACGCATCGACTGCACGTGGGCCGCGGCCCGCCTTCTCTGCCACAAGCTGCGCCCCACGGCCCTCCTGGCTTTTCCTGACGCCTGGACCCCCGACGTGCCAGCGCCACGCGGAGAGCAGCTCGATCGTCTGATCCAAAATCTAGACTCGGAGCTGGCGCGACGTGCAAACCGAGCCAAAGCTGAACGCATCAAGATCTGGTCTGAGGGCGTCCGCGAGCCAAGCGGGCGAAAGGCGGCCATATACGCACGGGCTGCCGACTGCTCGCCCACGGCGTATCTCCGCACGCCTACCACTTCCCGACGATGCACAGCTCCACTGCGACATCACCGCCTTCAACCCTGACCAAGCTAGCACGGACGACAGTGACGCCGACACCGACGCCGGCGGCTTCAGCCCCGGCGACGGTAGCTCGCCCGACACGGACAACGACGACGGCCCCATTCGTGGCTCACTACCAGCCCAGGTCCCCGACGCCCTCCCCGCCAACGCTATCGTCGCCAACACCAAAGACATGCTCAAGCTCATGGTCGACACCTGGGAGCCCATCCTGGCCACGTACCGCGCTCGCGCGGGCCATGACGCCGAAGCTATGCCGACGTGGGCGGACTTCTACGACGAATACCGCCAAGAGCTGCCTACGCCATCACCAGCAGCCCCCTTCCACCTTACCGACGACCAACTCATCCACTTCATTCGCACCCGTTCACCGCGCCGCGCGGGGGGACTCGACGGCTGGACGACCAAGGAGGCAAAGGAGTTACCCGACGACATCCTTCGCCTCTTCGCCAGCGTCTTACGTGCTATGCAACGCACTGGCACCATCCCCGAGCCCCTCCTGCACGTGCCAAACCCGTGCCTCCGAAAAGGCCGAGGGGAACTCCCGACGGACCAACGGCTTCTCTCGGTTCTTTCCGTGTGGATGTATGCGTGGGAGGCGCCGGCCTACCGTAGCCTCACGACCTGGCGGCAAGGATGGACCCATGCCACGAGCTTCGGCGCCGTTCCCAAAGCCACCATTGGGGATGTCAGCACTTCTCTCGCCCTGCGCATCGAACACGCCAGGACTTTACTCCTCCCCTTAGCTGGAGCAGCCCTTGACCGACAGAAGTGCTTCGACTACCTCATCACGGACATCTGTCTAAACCTTGCGCTGCACGCGGGGTGCCCACAAGACATCGTTACTGTCCGCCGAAACTTCTACAGACACCACAAACGCTACATCCGCATGAACGGAGCGTACTCCAGGGACCTGGCCAGGACAAACGGTCACCTCCAGGGCAGCTCGTGGTCCCTGGATGACATCAAGCTGCTCATGTGCGTGTGGACAAAGAGGCAGCACCGATACGTTCCTCGATCACTCAGCACTACCTTCGTTGACGACAGCAACTCCACTACCCACACCGCTCCTGAGCTGCAGAAATCTCTCGACGAAACCGCCAAGTTTGACCGATTCTCCGGTCAACGCATTCACCCTGGCAAAGTGGCAGGGTGGGCGCTCACCGATGAGCTGCACGCCGCCGTCACCCAGCTCACACTGGCGGATCGCCCCCTCCGAGTGGTCGATTCCTTCAAGCTCGTCGGGAGTTACATCAACGCCGAGGCAGCGCCGGCTCCAGCCGCGCTTAACCTCACGGCCACCGCAGACGCCCGTGTGCGGAGGGCGACTATCCGCCTGCCGCGCATTGGCAAGCTCCCGTCGCCGATGCTTATCAAGGCGCGGCACGCCCGATCCCTGGCCGCCAGCGTCTGCACCACGGGCACCGACATCCAAGCACCATCAGGCCCAGCCAAGACTGCCTACAACCACGCCCTCAAGGCGGCTATCCGCCCCAAGGGGAACAAGTGGGTCGAGTTCTGGACTCTCATGGCCGTGTGCGTGCCGGGACACGCCCTTGAGATCGACGCCATCACGCAGCGTGAAGCATTCCTGTGCCTGCGGCGTCAGGTTAACCGCGACGTCACACTCTGCGGGCTCGCCAGAGACCTCCAACACCACGTCCAGACCCTGTTTGGTGGAGGACCCGTCGGGCGACTCGTCCAGTCGCTCCAACAGCTCCGATGGACCTGGCCCACATTTGGCATCATGTACGATGACTGGGGCTGCCAGATCAGCTGGCTGAATCTACCCCAAAACGCCTTCCTGCACATGCTGCGGGCCTCACAACGCAGGGCATTTCTGCGGAAGATCAAGCCACGGCGACACGACCTTGGCTACCTCGCCTCGGTCAGACAGGGCCTTGACCTCTTCGCCAGCACGTGGCTCGCGCGAACCAAAGGAGCAGCCAAATGCACTGCCTGGCAGCTGGCGCTCCTCCTGAACTACCTGTCGGGCGGGGACCACACCCAACAGCGACGATCCCGATCCAACACGTCGGCAGACCCCAGCCCCATGTGCCGCTACTGCGACGAGGAAGAGGAAACTCAGGAGCACACTGTCCGCGACTGTAAGTGCTGGGCCCGAGAAAGAGTTCCTCTCACCACCCTCATCAGTGACGACCAGTGGGCCCGTCTTCCGCCGCACACAAGACACTGCGGGCTCTTCGACGAAGACCCAGCCCTCCTCGACCTGCAGGCCGACCTCGCGAGGGACCCGCTGCCACAGCCCATCCCGCGGCCCCCCCCTGAGGGTGATCCTGCGGCTTCAGCCCAGGACACCTACACCACCTACCTTGACAACGACACTGGATGGACATGGGTCTATGCTGCCACGGACGGTGCGTGCACCAACCAAGCCATCCCACTCCTAGCACGAGCGGGCTACGGCGTCTACTACGGCATCGACCACCGCATGAACTACAGTGCACGCGTTCACGGCCTAACGCAGAACGCCCAGGTTGCGGAGACCCTTGCCATCGTCCACCTTACGGCGTGTGCCGAACGGCCCGTGCACGTCTTCGTGGACAACCAGGCGGTGGTCGATGGGTTTCAAAGCATCATCGACGGACATCCAGCGCCGCAGGGCACGCACGCGGAGCTCTGGGCAAGGATTCACCGATGTGTCATGGCCAAGCCCGACATGTTTCGCGTCGAAAAAGTCGCCAGCCACCTGGGAGACCTGGGCATCGACCTTGGGCTCATCGGGCCCATCGCGGAGGAGTTCAACCGTCAGGCCGACGCCCTTGCCACAGCGGCGGCACGCACGCACAACCTCCCCGATGACATCGTTGAAGCTGCCAAAACACGACATCGCCAAGCGACCGTGCTTCACGGGGTCGCTGTCGCCATCTACGAGCGCAGACACCGTACTCTGCCGCTCCCACACCGCAGGGCTGGGTTTACAGCGGCTGAACTCAGCAAAATGGAACCAAACCCCCTGCTGTCGGACCAGGCACCACCCGCGGCTGGACCAGACATCCCGCAGAACCCTGACGAGCTCTGGGCCGAGGCCCAACGGGCGATGTACGACGAACAGGAGGACGACCCGTTCGGCTTCGGCGGGGGACTAGACTTCCTGGACGACGGGCCAGCCAGCGCCAACCTTGCCCCGTCGGGCAACCGCACGACGCCCACCTCGACCCCGCCACCGAGAGCGGCACCGCACCCACATGATGACGTCGCTCACCTCCAAGACGCCGACGCGGACTTTTATGATCCCCTCGGATTGGGTGGCAGCATAGACGACGTCCCGCTGACACCCCACGCTGCCGACGACGCCGCTTCATCGAGTCGCCACCCGGTCACGCGGCCGACCTCTGAGCCCTCGCACGGCTCATCTTCCTCTCTCTCCATCAACCCCGTCCCCCCTCTCTGCGCTCTTCCCTGCTTCTCTCTTCTCTGCTCTCTCTCTCTCTCTCACTGAGCCTCTCTCCACGCTCCTCTCTCGCCTGTCCTCACGTGGCTCTCTTCCCCGCCCCGCGCCGCCAGCTGGCCCCACCTCCACGCCTTCTTGTCCCTTTCTCTTGCTCTCTTCACAGTCTCCTCTCTCTCTCTACTGTCTCTCGCTTCTCTATCTTCTCTCTCTCTCTTTGCCTCTTTCTCTCTCCTCTTTCTTTTCCTCTCATCTAGTCTTTTCTCTCTTTCTCTCGCCCTGTCTCCTTAATCCTTCTCCCTCTCCGCTCCTCTGTCTGTCTCTCTCTCTCTCTCTCTCTCTCCTCTCTATCGCTCCTCTTTCTCTCTCTCTCTTTTCTCTCTCTTCTCCTCTCTCGCTCTCTCTTCTTCCTCTCTCTCTCTCGCTCTCGCTCTCTCGCGCTCGCGCTCGCGCGCGCTCTCTCTCTCTCTCTCTCTCTCGCTCTCTCCCGCTCTCTCTCTCTCTCTCTCTCTCTCTCTCTCTCTCTCTCTCTCTTTGTTTTATCTCTCTCTCTCTCTCTCTCTCTCTCCTCTCTGCTCTCTTCGCTACTGGCTTCTGACGGAGTCTGGGTTAGGTGAGCCTGAGTGTGGGCGAGTCTGAGTATGGGTACGTCTGTGTGTGCCTGACTCTGAAGAAATGAATCTGAGTGTGAGTGAGCTTGTGTATGAGTGAGTCTGGGTGCGAGTCTGAATCCCAATGGTGCCCCTGGCAGTGTCTGGCGACTAGGAGGCCCGGGTCGACTCCTCTTTGGGAAGCCAAAATGCTGCCCCTGGCAGCGTTTGGTGACTATGAAGCCCCTGGTGGACCCCCCCTGGGGCTCCCAAATGATGCCCCTGGCAGCGTTTTGTGACCATGAGGCTCTCAAGAGATACATGTTGGGGACGCCAAACGGCAATTCTAGCTGAGGCGTCCCACCAAAATCGGCGCGAACGGGCTCGTGAGATCAGCCAGGGTGGCTCCCCCTTGGGGCTCCCAAATGATGCCCCTGGCAGCGTTTTGTGACCATGAGGCTCTCAAGAGAGACATGTTGGGGAGGCCAAACGGCAATTCTAGCTGAGACGTCCCACCAAAATCGGCGCGAACGGGCTCGTGAGATCAGCCAGGGTGGCTCCCCCTTGGGGCTCCCAAATGATGCCCCTGGCAGCGTTTTGTGACCATGAGGCTCTCAAGAGATACATGTTGGGGAGGCCAAACGGCAATTCTAGCGGGCTCGTGATATCAGCCAGGGTGGCTCCCCCTTGGGGCTCCCAAATGATGCCCCTGGCAGCGTTTTGTGACCATAGAGACATGTTGGGGAGGCCAAACGGCAATTCTAGCTGAGACGTCCCACCAAAATCGGCGCGAACGGGCTCGTGATATCAGCCAGGGTGGCTCCCCCTTGGGGCTCCCAAATGATGCCCCTGGCAGCGTTTTGTGACCATGAGGCTCTCAAGAGAGACATGTTGGGGAGCCAAACGGCAATTTTAGCTGAGACGTCCCACCAAAATCGGCGCGAACGGGCGTCGTGAGATCAGCCAGGGTGGCTCCCCCTTGGGGCTCCCAAATGATGCCCCTGGCAGCGTTTTGTGATCATGAGAGAGTGTGAGTGAAATCTCTTATCTTGTCTTAGCTTATCTTATGTCAACTCATCTTATCGCATCATATCTTGTCTTATCTTATTACTCCATAGGCTGTCGTATATTATATATTATCCTACCTTGTCATATATCTCATCTTACCTTATCATAGCTTGTGCTATCTTATCTTATCTTGTAGTATTTTATATTGTCTTGTCTTATCTGGTGATTATCATTGGGAGGAGGGAGGCGCGAGCGGGAGGAAGGAGGAGCAGTGGGAGGCGTCAGAGTAATAACAAGAACCCCAATCCTTAGGATATGGGGAATAATAGTAGTAGTAGTGGTAGTGGTAGTGGTCGTAGGAGAAGGCGCAGTAGTAGTAGTCGTAATGGTAGTAGTAGTAGTAGTAGTAGTAGTAGTAGTAGTAGCAGATTGAAAAATGAAAGTAGTGGTAGTTCTCGTAATAGCAGGGGTAGTCGTACTATTAAGAGTACAAATATAGATAGTATCGTCACAAGCAACCAGCAAACTACTAGTAGTAATGAAAATAGTCGTAACAGGAATACAGCAGAAGTAGGAGTAGTAGGAGTAAGAATTAATATCATAACGATCGAATATATAATCATGGTGGTCACAGTAATACACGTAGAACGAAACATGCAACTGGCCGTGATAGGAATAAAGGTGGTCGTCGTAGTAATGGTAATGGTGGTCGCAGTAACCGTAATACTCGTAATCGAGATAGGAAAAGTCGCAGTAGTTGTAGTAGTAGTCGTAGTACTAGTAGTAGTGGTAATAGTAGTGGTAGCAACAATAGTAGTAGTAGTAGTAGTAGTAGTAGTAGCAGTAGTAGTAGTAGTAGTAGTAGTGGTAGTAGTAGTAGCTGTAGTAGTAGTAGTAGTAGTAGTAGTAGTAGTAGTAGTAGTAGTAAAAGTAGTAGTAGTAGTAGTAGAGGTAGTAGTAATAGTAGTAAAAGTGGTAGTAGTAGTAGTAGTAGTAGTAGTAGTAGTAATAGTATTAGTAGTAGTAGTAGTAGGAGGAGGAGGAGGAGGAGCAGGAAAATAGTAGTAAAAAAAGTAGTAGTAGTAGTAGTAGTACAAGTAGTCGTAGTCGTAGTAATCGTGATAGTAGTGATAGTAATAGTAGTCGCCGTAATCGTAGTAGCAGTAGTAGTAGTAGTAGTAGTAGTAGTAGTAGTAGTAGTAGTAGTAGTAGTAGTAGTAGTAGTAGTAGTAGTAGTAGTAGTAGTAGTAGTAGTAATAGTAGTAGTCGTCGCAATCGTAGTCGCAGCCGTAGTAGTAGTAGTAGTAGTAGTAGTAGTAGTAGTAGTAGTAGTAGTAGTTGTCGTAGTAGTAGTAGTAGTAGTTCTAGTAGTAGTAGTAGTAGTAGTAGTAGTAGTAGTAGTAATGGTGGAAGTAAAAGAAGAAGTAGTGCTAATCATACTTGTAGTGGTAGTAGTAGGAGTAGTAGTAGTAGTAGTAGTAGCAGTAGTAGTAGTAGTTGTAGTAGTAGTAGTAGTAGTAGTAGTAGTAATAGTAGTAGTAGTAGTGGTGGTAGTAGTAGTAGTAGTAGTAGTAGTCGTCGTCGTTTTCGTCGTCGTCGTCGTAGAAGTAACAGGCTGACCGCGTGCCTGCAAAAGCGCGAGTGGTTCCGACGGAGGCCGCAGGAACACCTGCCAATTCATCAGCAGTCGCCGCGCCATGTCCCCGGTGGTGTGGCCAAACACTGCCTCCAGGCACCGTCGCGACTGGTGACCAGGCGCACGCCAGCGGATGGGTAATGTATTGATTTGGAAACTGAGCTATAAAAACTCACTTGTACCATGGATAAACACCTTCCGGCCTGCGAGCCGCAGCCCCTGACCCAGATGACACCAACACGCATGGGCACGACGGCTGAATATGATTAAAGCGGTCCAAACACCCGACTTCGCGGGTATCATCCCGAACTGGCCGGCAGATGTGCGACACGCCGGCGTCCACCCAGGATGGCCGGATGGCCAACAGGTGGAATAAACAATCTGGAGACACTTGAACCGCCGAGGGCGACGCACGACGAGCGGGGACGAGGGGCCGAGGAACAGGAGAGGGAGGGACGAAAGAAGAGGGGGACGACGGAGGACACGCGAGCGGAGTTCCCTGCACTCT